>JAJMDR010000075.1:0-27613 GCA_030573655.1 Cylindricascospora bacillispora
TACACAATTATTAGTTATCGTATAATATGATTGCTGATTAAACGATAACAAAACAGTTATGTTGGAATACTAAGCCACATTAACTATTAATTAATAAGCCAATATTGAACAGAAGAGTATATCAAAGATCTATTAGTTACACTCACCAATTGGTATATGAACTAATGATGTGGTTATAACTCCTATAGGCACCGAACTCACTCCCTATGTCATTTATTATATAGAACATTTAACCAATCGGCGTATGTATTAACCTTCTACACATACTACTAAATCAATAATCATCTTCATTATTCATTACAATTATCGACACAATAAACATCTTGATTTATTCATCACAATTATCGACAAATAATTGTTTGTACGAATAGTAGATATGGTTCATTCTTTAGATAAATGATTCATTGTCTGCCGACATTTGTAACATCCATCGAAAGACAAACAAGCTATATAATTGTATTACTTTTATAGTCGTTTTTGGTCCATCTTTAATATATATATTTGCGAAACTCTTTTCATTCATTTTTCGATGATATCAAGCAAGCTTTAATTACAAGTGATTTATACGATTAAGGATTGTGAAATTTTTATTCTGCTAAAAGCAACCTGAATGAACAAAATATTAAAAAATACTCCAAATGGATATATGTGACAGTGAGACATGTTTGTGCAAACAGTTAAAGAATGCATTTCCCACAGTAGTAAAAGACTTAATCTTTAAGTAACAACCAAATAAAACAAGAACATAATTTTATAATTTCATATAGTAAGTAAGGTGTGGGAATATGAATATTAACACCCAAAGAATAACATAATGACAACTTCTTCCGTGTAAGAAAAAAACTAAAGAAAATCTATGCAGTGAGACATAGAATTAAAATTTACAGAATTGACATATATGATGTGTATATTTAGCAGGTCTAGCATGAATCCTAATTTTAACTTAAAATAGTATACCCTAAAGATCTAATTATCTGTGAAGACACCACAAGTGGACTGGCGATAGATTGTAAGTCTCTAATATTTCAATTTCACTTCATATGCTATTTAATACACTTAATATCCGATGACATCTTCCCAATAATCGTACCGAATAAACTAAGGATCTGTATAGAAGGTGAATATACATACTGGTTGAAATTATGTAGTTTACAATAATTATTATGAGTAGATTCCTAATAAAGAACATATAGTCGCACGTACTATATATAAATCAATGAGTGGATGTAAATTATGGGCTTTAATGTATTCCACTATTGTAATGGTAAATCTTTATCAATTAGTGTCGATAATTGTAATGAATAATGAAGATGATTATTGATTTAGTAGTATGTGTAGAAGGTTAATACATACGCCAATTGGTTAAATGTTCTATATAATAAATGACATAGGAAGTGGGTTCGATGTCTAAAGAAGATATAACCACATCATCAGTTCATATACCAATTGGTGAGTACAATTAATGGATCTTTAAGGTATTACAAATTCAATGAAGTTACTGTTCTTATGTATTTGATATTACTTGCCTACTCAGCATTATTACCAGATTAGTAGTATCATCTGACAATGGTATTGCTTCCTATTCCTACTATTAGGTTCCCCTTGATGGTATCGAATTTTAGGATGCATTGTGCATAATATCATTCAATGTTTACGTACAAAGAACATTGATAAATTTGTCATATAATTGAAGCACATACCCTTACATTAAGAGCATCTAACTTCTGCAATCAACACTAGCTCCTGACAGCATATACCTTAAGTTATATTTTGAAGCTCATTTCAAGTTGTCTTAAGATGATTAGTAAACCAACATATATCCTTATGGTAAGGAAGATGGGATTTTCTTTTTAGTGGTGCTTTAATCGAAGTAACAGTTACTTTATCGTATTATATAAAGAATTGGTTTCTTTATGATACTTCAAATGATATGCTACTATACTTCAAATTCTCTTCGGTAACGAGACTGATATGGTCCATTTTCGTATTTTATTAAAATTTAGCTTTTTATTCTTTCAAATAATTTCGTCTCCTTATGATATGTCATTAAATTTCATATACTAGTTTTACCTAAAAGTTAATATTATATAGCATAGCGCTTACCGATAAAGTTACCTAGAACACTACATGGCATTTCCCACAATAATGCACTTTACATTAAAACTTATTAACCGACATAGTTTAAAGTTTTATGCGTCCACCATATGTAAACCAAAGTCTCCATCTGTTGAAGTATAAGGGGATATTAACAATTAATACTGCTTATATTGATAACACTATCCTGCCTGGCAAAACGAAAATGGCAGCAAATAATAATCTGACAAACAGAGTGAATTAATTTTTCAAAAAAATTCCATACTCTATAATTAGTTGTAATACATATTTATTTTTCGGAATTCGCAAACAACAATAATTTAATTCTAAAATTTAAATATATATTATATAAAATATTTTAAAATTTAATTTAAAAGGAAAAACACAATTCAAAAATTGTAAAATGAATTTAAATAATTATAAATATATAGAATAGTAGCCACATGATCAATATCATTACAATGGACTTTTAATTCATTCATATCAAATTTTTATTGTTGACATTAAGGAACATTTAAAAGTCCCTTATAATAAACATGATACATGATCTGTGAAATATCTTCAACAACATAACTTTAGATACAATGCCGTGTTATCCAGATGAGTTGTGTAACATTGTATGTCATGATCTAGCTTATAATAGAGGATGTATGTTTACAAGGTTATTTTATTTAACGTCAAATAGTTGTCCTACAAGAAGACAATGGATACTAACATAATCATTACGTATAGGCCTACCGTTAAAAAAATTGTGGGATACTGTTAACAAACATTTTAATGTGGAAGATGATACAATGAAAAGATTTCTTTATATGTCTTTGTTGGAAACGAATCTTTTAACTATTTGTAAAATTGGTGAAAAGACTGCCGGTGACATATCTTACGAAGATGTCACAACAGAAGAAGATGCCTATGAAGTTAAATTAATCGAGGACCATCTTTGGAAATTGCTAACGGGTTATATCAAAAAAGAATCAAATATTGGAAACCTAGCATTTGATTTGCTTGTTGAGGTAGCTAATGCAAAAGAAAAAGGTATCAATACCATGGAACTTGCTCAAGTGACAGGCCAAGATCCCAGAAGTATGACAGGTCGTGTCAAAAGACTAGGAAATTTGGTATTCAGTATCCAAAAGGTTTACAAAGGTCATGTTGTGAAACTCTTAAAAATGCGCTGTTATTCTAATGTTTCACATGAAGAATCGTACGTTAATATGCGAGATTATTTGGGTTCAATTGTTGATATTGTAAAGCAATCAAAAAATGGTATACGTCAAATTATTGATTTGCGTAGGCAATTGAAGTTTGACCAAAATAAGCGTATGACGAAGGCTTTTCTTGCAGCAATTGCTTGGCTAGATGAACATGCTTATTTACAGAAAGTTCTCGTAGTATCACCTACAAATCCTGACATAAGGATACGATGCGTTAAGTATCTTTGTGATTACACACCTGAAAAGAAGGAATCCACATATTTTGAGTTTAACGATGAGAGTGAAGAAATAGAAGATGTAGATGACGATAATATGGAAGATGATGAAGGTATTGAAAATTTAGAATCATTAAATGCGTCGTCTGTTCTTCAAGGTCAAAATTTAATAATGGAAGAGAATACGACAGAAAAATACTCTGTTAGAGTCAATAGATTCTATCCAATTCAGAATCAAACATTCGCCCTAGTTGACTCTTGTGGAACAACTGGTATTTCATCGATGGATGTTATTAATATAATAACTGGGAAGGATTACAAAAGAGCATTTACCAAGATGAGTGAATACTACCTGGAAAAAGCCGGAACTAGTAAAGTAAAATCCAATGGGTATTCTATTGTTAGAATATATGATTTTGAAGGAAAAAGGAAATTTTATCGTCTATTCGCAGAAAACAACTTTGGTGATGTTATAGGATCTAATGAAGCTTTCTCATATCCACACTTTAAACAGTTGAAGAACAACAAAGACACTCTTAATAAACTCAATAAGAAATGCTTTATACCTTTGAATAACACTATCAGATTCACCACTATAAATGATGAAGAAAAACCATTTTGGCATGGTGAGCTAAGCATTCCTGCTGGTTCTAATTCAATGAGTAGAGGACGTAAAAGAAAATCACAAGAAAATCTTGAGAACCCACTTGTGAGAGGTAACTCACCAACTAAGGAAACATCAGTACCTGCCAGTAAAAAGAAAGATGCAGAGGAACTACAGCAAACAGAGCACAATAGCACAGGTCCATATAAGAAATTATTAGATATTCAAGGATTTTCAGCTGGATCATTGCAATCGCTAAGACGTCAACGTGCCTTTATTGAAGTTATCAAACGAAATGGTGGAGTAGCATATTTACGTGAACAACTTTTAGAGGAGGTTGCAAAATTTATGGGGTCTAATACATCATTAGATAAAAAAACTGCCAAAGGTGATATAGATTTATTAGTGAAAACCAAGAAGTTGTGTCTGTCCCTATTTCCTGCAAATGGGAAGCGTATTGTATACATCCCAGGCCTTTCACAGGACAAGATAACAGATTACGTAGTAAACGAAAAGGAATTAAAGAAATATCAATTTAAAGATACTATGCGAACATCTGATATTTATTTCTTCGACCAAGCTCAGAATGATAAGTTTCATAGAGGTGTGAAGTCAGTGGAAAGAATTAGAAAATATCAAAAATCATACTCAAATACTGATGAAGTTCGAAAGACTTCTACAAATAAAACAGCTAAAAATGTTATAACTAAGAGGAATAAAGCTAAATCCAAGCCTATATCCAAGGATAAACTGAAAAGGAAACAAAAGGAAAGAACCATGAAGTTTGGAGATGACGAATATTATCATGTGGGCACTAAATCTGGTATGAATGTGCTACTTATGTGTGTTGTTATAACAAAAAGTATCGCAAATGAAATATCATGGGAAAAGATATCTGAATTATTTCCAAATAATTCATTAGATCACTTGAAAAAGCTTTGGACAGTACGGAGAATCCGCATGGGCGATCAAGGTTGGCGATTCTATATAGAAAAATGGAGAAGAGTTTTGGTTAATGCCATTCAAAATGATTATATATCTTTAGAAGAAGCTGAACTACTTAATATACGAAAATTAGTTGGTTTATGGATTAAATATGAACAGGATGAAGGTAAAACCAAAATATTATTGTTTAAAAGTTATGAAGATAACAAAGAACATATATCATGGTTCAGCCGAACACCAAGGCATAAGATACAAACATCGGTCTCGATGTCATCTATGATTCAACGAGAAGCATTCCTATTAAAGAAGATACCTTATATAGATAATCGTCGACTATTAGAAGAACATTATTCTGAAGGTAGAATTGGGACAATAATTAGATCACTTCTACTGGACAAGAAAGAAATGGGAAAAGATGAACTGGAACTATTAAACGATGTTCCATCTGATGAACTTGATAAGGTAGTCATGGATATGGCACGAAAAAGACATATATATTTCCGTGGCTCAAAACTGGAACTTACTTCAACAATTCAGGAGATTCTCAGAACAAAAGGAGATCAAAAACTATTTATAGAGTATAGCAAGTACCAAAATATGATAACTGAACATCTATCGGTGAAACATGGGATACTTATTCATACCGAACTTTCAGATCGAGCTGCACCTGTTATATTTGATTTAATTGACACTTATGGTAGTTCCTTACATGTTGTTCCTATGGATCGCAAAGTCGCACATTTAAGATATACTACTAGAAGATTTGATAAAAACTCACTTACTCCACCAATAATTCTGGCAGTACCTAGAAAAGAAATTACACCAGTTTTGCGTGTAAACACACCAGTTCCCATAGGGAGACCCTACTCAACACTTTGGGTAGGTACAGATGGTAAAATACGTCAAGAGCTTTGGTATCAAGTGGTAGCCATGATTATCAATTCAGTTTTATTTAGCCCTGGTATAAATTTAATAACTCTATTAGAAAATATTGAGAATGTACTTTCCCCATCAGAACTAGAAGATGTCTGTTCCTGGCTGGAAAGTAACAAATTGCTAGTAACTACTGGGTTTGGAGGATATATGGTATCACATCGTTGGTACACTTGCCTATCATGATGTTCCGAATACTCGCTCACCTAAACAGTCTCATGTTGTATAGAATTGGCCTATGTATAATAAAAAAATAGTTATTTTAACTACCATATTATTTACTTATCACAAATATATATTGTTACAAAGTAAGCATTTGTAATTCGTATCATCAGTTTGGCCTAGATTTTTTAAACATTTTTTATGGAAACCATGATGACATTTAAAAACTACCAAGGTAAGTGACAGTTCGTCAGCCTTAGCGTAATAGATATCCTTTTTCTTCATATACCATACATCAAAAACTTCATTATTCAAACCAACACCCCAAAGCTTCTTCCCGCATACTTCACATTCATCATTTTCAATATGCCACCCTTCCTCTAAGGAACATTTATAATTTTGAATTATATCTTTTGATGTTTCTTCTGTTATCCGTAGAATCAACTGCATTAATTCCTCTTCTACGCCATAAACAACAAAAACATTCAAGAGTATCCTTCGAAGTTCACTAACCCTTAGTAAAACAACATCTTTTCTTTCTAACACAGAAGTAAGAATATTCCAATGATTATTATTAGTGCTATCTACACCTGAATCTCCTGCAAGTGCAAAACGTAGAAATATCTCCTGTATGAGGAAATTACATGCTTTCTTATTTTTGTCTGTAGAGCCGAATTGAGGAACGCCTAGGATCAGTGATGAAAGTAATTTAGTCCAGCGCTCTGCACTTCCCTTATATGATACATTGCATGCATCTGTAGCAATCTGGATGTACTTAGATAACTCGTCGGGTTTCGGTCTACCTAGTTCAAATAATTTCGTTATACTCTGGAAAGATTGCTCTAAGACACCGTCGAAATCTCCAAGTCTACGCAATACTATTATCAGAGCATCATATTTTTTTTCACGTATCAACATATCATTCATATTTGCTTGTTGGATCCAACATAGATCAATAGATGAAACCCAGTTCAACAGCTCGACTGGAGTTTTGTGAATACAACTTAATCTAGTATACAGATTCTTAAGTTCTGGCGCAATGTTGTTAAACTCTGAACTACAATTTTGAAACAAGCACTCTAAGTATTTCTGCTGTAGCTCCTCATTATCTATCTTGAGAATTGAATTGTGAATGTGCATGTCAAAATTTAATATAGCAACAGTTTTACAAACACCTAAAATATTCAGAAACTTCTGAAAATTATTCTCTATTAGATTTAGCACTTTAGATCTTTGTTTGTTATTGTGTTTTAATGAGTTTACGCAATCATAAATGACTTCCGTTAATTCATCATTTGAAATCTGGGACATATCCCAGTCAGTAGAAACAATCAATTGTAGGAGTTCAAAAAAATTGTTCGTTCTTTTATAAACTTTAAAAATCATACGATTGAAGTTGTATATTTTCAGTTTGTTTATAAATGATTGTTGGTCATTTGGGAAGTAGAATGGAAATAATGACTCCAGGGCAAGCTCAGCTTTGCTATCAATATACTCTATCTTTGATTGGCATATATTATTTACGACCCGTTCAATTATTTGATGAGTGTGTGGTATATATTGAGGATATTTGGGGATATTAAAAGCAAGGAACAAAGAAACATAGTAAACATTTTTCGAAGGTTTGCTGTCATTTATGTAATCCAGTAACAAATCTATAATAAATTGTCTAGTAATAAGGTTTTCGTCTTGATCGTGATAACTGTTATCCCCACTATTATTATATTCCTCTGTTTCACATTCAAAGATAGAGCTCTCAAACAATTCATTTAACATCAAAAGAAGTTTGGAAGAATTGAATTCCAATAATAATTTGAAATATGGAAAAGCAGGCTCATCGTCAGAAGTTGGACATGTTCTCAAGCGTTCAGTGGATAAATTCGGATATTCAATACATATTCCACTGAATAAAATACTAAATATGTCTCTTATTGCTTTTCTTTGCAAGGAAATCGGTGTTATAGGAGTATTGCGAGGGTATTCATGTCCTGATAGAACATATGTTAAATAGTCATACACTTTATTGCAGTCTATCGAAGAAATTCCTGAAAATACATTGCACTTTGAAATGGCATTCTCGACACTACTAATAAGGTAGATAAAATCTACTAGAGGGCTTTTATAATCATGAAGGATTTTGTTCCATATATAGATTAATGGATCCACTAGACTAAATTGTTTACATATTGTCGCAGCTGCATCAACATCTAGGGCATCTGGATCCAGCACGACGATAATTTGTTGCACTCTCTCTGTGTTTCCAATTTCTGCATAATAAGTCATTACATTCTTAAACAACAACGGGGAAAGAGATCCTATGTCACCATTCCTTATTAGTTCAGATATAGCTTCATAGAAAGTGTTCCTATTTTGTTCCTCCAAAGTTTCCATAATTTTTTCTAAGTAATCGTTTAGAGAAATATCTTCTTCTTTTAATAATTCTGCAAATATTGGATACACCTTGATAAATTTACTTATTAATTGATACATTTTATCATAATCCAGGGAATTTCTTTTAAGTAGGTATTTGAGTGAAGCAAAAATTAAATTGTAATAGGGATCTTTAAGTTGCATTGCTCGTTCAATCGGAGAGGATGCTAGTTTTAGGATCGATGCCAGTGAGAAATTGGGGTCAGAAAAAGTTTCTAAATTATCTAAGGCAGCTAGATAATCTCCACCTTGGACTTTTGCTAGGATAATGTCTGACCAGGACACAAAATGTCCAAACTTTAGTGAGTAATTAGTCATTATCAATAGCTTATCTTTGAAAATACATAAATGCTTGGCCGGAGGTATTAGTAGATCATGAACCAAAAGATCTAATTTAAGAATGACACGGATTTGAGGATGTGTTTGAAAATCTAAAAGGAAAAACTGGTGAGAAATGGTTAAAATCCCAAGAACATACTTGTTAACCCAATAAATGGCAATTATATTTTCAGGGCAACTCCATGATTTTTTAACTGGTAATTTCCCAGGGCCATTCATCAGTGATAGCAATGTTAGTTTGCTGTTCCACGAATAAGCAGCTAATAATTTTTTTGAATTCCAAGATATAACACTATTATTAATTGGTTTTTTATGACGTGAAGATTGCCGTTTCAAATTTTCATGGAATATCAGTTGATTTTGCAATTCAGCTGAAGCAGATAGGCCACGAAAGGGAAGTTTTGATTGTAGAATATTAGAGGATTTAAATAATGCAAATGTCTCATTAGTTAATACTGCTGTATATTGTTGTCCATTGTAGAAAGTTGTCCTAGACATCAGTAGTAATTCTTTTACTTTAGGAATATGCATGGATACCATACTCTCATAGGTAAGGTTCCACAATTTATCCCTATATCCATTATGTTGGACAATATTACCAGATGAATCACTAACAAGCAACGCTGTATGCCTGGATCCTATAAAATCCATTCCATTAATCTGGCTGCCCTTGTGGTAATCGATATGCAATATAGCAGATAATGGTTCCACTGAAGATGCGTTCTTGTTATTTTGATCTAAGATCTTATTGAGGTTCCATATATATATGTCGCCAGAGCTGTACGTACCAGCAATATGAGTTCCATCAGCACATATTCTCAAATCCAATACTGCTGACCGCAAAGAGCTTACCAGTACATTTTCATCCCCTTCCAGGGAGGGTGTCAGTAGACATTGTAAAAACTGTTTGAAATTAAAGATCAATACAAATCCCTTGTGTGTACCTATGACAATGTATGCACCGGTACAAATCATACAAGTAGGACTTCCATATGGTGCAATTTGGGTATATACATGAGATAAAGAAGACCAATTGACAGATGATGCACTCGTATTCCCAAATAATGACAATGAAGATGATATATCTCCGGATCTGTCTAAATCATCTTCTGGTGAAGATGCAGAGTCCGTAGATGAATCCAATCCATTAACGGTGGAGCTATGCTGCCATAGATTATTGAACTGTACCTGCGGATCTTGCATTATCCATCACATCTTCTATATCAAACTGTCTTAATGGTTAATTTTGAAACAGTTTCTTTTAAGTTTTAAGCCCTTTGCTTCTTTAATAAAACCCGGCCATAGAAATGAACGATAATATTAGCACGTGAATCTAGTTGTACAAGAACTACTGAGCACCTACTTAATTGAACCATACCTCTACAAAGTATTCAATTGACGTGCAAGATTGGTGGTGAGCAATCCAGCTAAATATGTACTGTATATCTTGTTAGCTATATCAAATTCTTGGTTATTGAAGATATTGAAATGCATGGAAATGTGAGTTTAAAGATGGGTTGGTATGTAATAGCATGCGCGACCCACTATCCCTAGCTAATGCACCGGTAGTCTTCGAAGATTCTAGATAAATACATATAGATATTCTTGAATGTATTAATGCCATGGCACACATGGAACAGGGCTCATTTGTTGTGTATACTTCATAACCGGAACACAAATACCCATCGCCTCCAGTTACTGTCCTTTGTTCAGACACCTTTCTTATCCCGCATATAATGCTGTGGTCAATAGGTAGAGAATACTTCCTAGTGTCATTATCCGTATGCGACACTATTATGGAGTCTTTGGCATTTTGTGGATCAACAAATATAGTCACGACACGATGGGATGATTTCGTCATTTCCTCCTTCAACAGTGATACCATTTCTTCTACCCTCCCCAAATCAATTTTTTCAGCCAGCTGTAATAATACTTGGTCATTTGGATCACCTCTCCATACTTGAGGCCAGTATCGCTCAGTCCATAGTTCAACCATTGACTTGGTTCTCGCGGGCACAATTGGAACTTTAATAAGGGCGGGTTCATCTTTTAGTACAATGTCACATTCTTGTAACATTAAGTTGTCCCTGATATAAGTCTTGGGATCCCTTATATGTGACAGCATTTCTTTACTACATATGATACATTCCAATATACCAGGAAATTTAGGACTTTTTCTAATACGTTTAAGATGAAGCAAAGGTATGGGATCTTCATTTTGTAACTTATTGCGAATTATATTTACCATTTTCTTGGATTTCATGGCATCTATTTCAATCCTCCAAACCTCCAGAAGAGGAGGATTGTTTACGTCTATACTGTTTTCTTCATTACCTATTTGCAATAATTTTTGCCCAACAATTCTTTGTGAGAAATCAACGTCACTGGCAGTTAATTGGACCTTCTTTACCATTTCCTGTGATTTATTCTACGGAGCTAGTTATATTGTACATTTGAGTATTTACTAAGTTTACAAAATGAATTTGAAATTTAATCTGATAAGCTAAATATACTAATAAGAAAATTGTATTAAAATAGTTATGAAAAAGACCAATAACGGCAGACATTATTAACCCAGAGATGCTTATAGGTAATTCCAATGCAAATACTGGTTGATTATCTCGCATCTCGTTTATCCTTGGAAAAAACTAGTATTATTGAATCTACTGGGGATCAAGACATCAAAGTAAAACAATTACTGGTGTCATGTTTTGTTCTGGAAAACCCCATTAAATTGACAGCTCCTAAACACTTAGGTAATTATGAACACTTCAATCATGTAGATCTATCTAATCACAAAAGAATAGTGGATCAGTGTATAATGTTTTTGCTAGATGAAAAATTGTTCAACAACGTTTTGACATTTGGCTATGCTATTGCCAAATCTTCCCAAGTCTCTAACATTTTATACTGTAGATACACCAATACCAGTGTCAGTGTTTTGAAATCACACTCATGGCATAAAATACATAATATTCTGGGCACCGAATTATTTGTAGACACCATAATTAATTATACAGTCTTAGTATATGACTGTTACTTAGATTGTCTAAAGCAGATAGTTGGTAATAAACTTAATAATCCCCACCTTCCACCCATATGGTATCAGAGACAACTTATAAATGTGGCACAAGAACATAATGCCCACATTGAACAACTTTTAAAGAGAATATGCTGTCCTATTTCAAATTCATCATTTTTACATAAACGCAATAGTGGGATCTTTAACTATTACTACATTCTACCGAAATCATCCTCAAATTTACAAATTGCAAGACTAAAGGATTCAATCTTTCCGCCTATTCCATATACTAAGCTACCTGTACAGATTTCAAAACAACTAGACAACGAATTATATTTACTGCTAAAAAATCACAATAAACTAAAATATACAATTATATTGAGGAATATATGCCCTATAATTAAAAAGGGAGATGCGTTGAAATCCCACTTGGACACTCAAATCCCTTGGAAAAAGGTAACAGCATTTATCATTATTGTCTTAGAGAAATTGATTCCTCCAAGAATGTTTGGATCGAAAACAAATAAGTCAAAAATCTTCTTTAGCATTTCCCAATTCTTACAATTACCACTAAATTCATCAATTCACTTTTTAAAGATTATCAGTGGTTTAAAATTAAAAGATTTCGAATGGCTAATACAGAAAAGCGTCCCATATTCCAAAAATTCTAAATTTATAAGTAAACATAGCTTTGAATCAGCTAAAATTCTAATGTACTGCTTTATCAGCTGGCTATTCAATGATTTAATCCCCAAAATAATATCCACCTTCTTCTATTCTAGTGAAATATCTTCTACCAACACAATTGTTTACTTTAGACATGACGTATGGAATCAATTAACGAACCCTTATCTTGACAAATATTTTGAAAAATATCTGGATGAAAATGTAATGTGTGAAAACCATGCTAGTTACATTTTATCTAAGTTTAATCATTGTAACCTGCGCATTATTCCCAAGATGGCTCCATTTGAATACAGAATATTGGCTATTCCCCGCAAAGGAGCAGATCAGGAAGAAGTTCAAGTTTTCATGCAATATAAAAAGACCATAATACAACCAACTTTGAATGTATTAGAATATTTGAGATCTCAAAGGGTCACAGATTTTCCAAAATTGTACTCAACTACAGAAATCCCCAAAGCTATAAAGGCATTCAAAAACTGTCTCCTTACGAAATATAAGAATGTATTGCCTGACTTATATTATCTCAAATTTGACATTGAATCTTGTTATGATTCTATACCTAGAGTGAAAGTCCTGGAAGTTGTACAAAAACTGTTAAGAACCGAACCATCCAATGGATTTACCGTAAGATCTCAATCACTATACGATATACATACAGGTATTGTAAAACAACTCAATGCCGTAAATGGTTCAGTCACTCCTAGTGGAGATAATATATATATCGACAATTCAAAGACAATTCTTTTAACTAAAGATGATATTCTTAACATTTTGGAATTGGAACTTTTTAATACCGTATTCTTAATGAACCATAAGTGTTATCAAAGAAAAGACGGTCTCTTCCAGGGATCTAATCTTTCTGCATTACTTGTAGATTTATTGTATGATGATTTACTCGATTATTACGAAGAATTTCGTACTCCTCAAAACAAAGAATGTCTTGTTGTCAGAATCGCTGATGATTTTTTGATAATCTCAACGTCAAAGGAACAAATCTCGAATCTTCATGAACTTGTATTCAATGGTTTTACTGAATATAATGCTAAGGTTAAGACTGATAAAATAATTGCGACTACCTCAATTTCTAAGGAGTCCGTTCCACTGCAGTTCTGTGCTCTAGATATTAACACAGCTCATCTAGAAATATGGAAGCACTCATGTACTATGTCAATACCGAAGATAAGTATGATGTCACCTAAGAAAATATTGTCACATTTGGAATGGCTCTATAGTGTGCGTCTATCATACGGGACTACCAACCTAACCGTAAATTCTTTAGATGTCATATCACAACAATTTCAGCATATTTTGCATAATATCGCAGAGACATATGCATTAGCTATACCAGATAAGAGAACTGTAACCCCAAAACTATTTTCTGACTTCCTGAATCGCATAGTGACAATAACAAAATCTAATTGTCGTGAGTTGTGGGAAACTGAAATATTTCCTATCCACTTTTATTCACTTTTTGCATCACACTTTTCTAGATTCTTTTATAATGTAGATACACACAACAGAAAAACCTAAGTAACTATATAGAATTCAATTACAAGTTTCTCTATTAAATATTAAACAGAATAGCAATATATTATATAATATTAAATATATTCTGCCACAATAATGTATTATTTTCTTTCCACATTCATCATAGGTTTCCAAAATTCGCTCTAAGATTCTCCTCATCCTTTTGCCTTCTTATTCTTTCGATCTCACTAACACCAACTGTGTTTTTAAAATTCGAATTACCTACGAAGTCACCCAATTCTTCTTTGAAGTCATCGCTGTCTTTGTACAGTTTCTCTTTCTCCCATATCTTTTTAGCCTTCTCAAGAGCCTCCGCTCTACTTCTATGATCAGGATTCAATGAACTAACCTCCATCAGCATTTTCTCTCGAACTTCATTAAAAGTACCAGGCTTCATCAAAGGTAAAATAGGCTTACCCTTTGATTTAACAGGATTTTTTTCTTGTTCTTGGCAACAAAGGTCAACTAAATCAAAGGTTTCAACAGTTTTCTCTAAGTCCTCTTTCAAATCTAAAATTAAATCTTCCTGCAATGTCAAAAATTGCTGTTCTTCACATACTTTGTCTAATTGAGCTTCCCACAATTTCTTCCAATGTGGCTTTTCATTTATGATGAATTGTTCCATTTTCTCCAAATCTTCTTTGGCACTCTTAATTTCTTTATTTATGCCATCAAGTTTTCTTTTATTAGGTCTTGCGCCACGCTCTGCAACATCTTTTCTTAGGATTTCGATCAAGTCCTGCAAATCGTCGACTCTGCTCAACAGTGCATCTGAAATATTACCAAGTTCCATTTGTGAGTTTTCTATATATGTATTTGTAGAAGAGCCTTGGGAATTAATTGCCAAACTCTTAAACTGCTCTACTTTTGACAAAACTAAATTTAAAACATTTTCTGTATCTTTAGTACTTGATTGTTGTATTTTCTTCACTGATGACAATTCATTAGCTATCCCTCTAAAGACTTTGTTGTTCTGAGGCTTACTTTTACTTGGCAGATCAGAGTCTCTCGCTGATGCAGAAGAAAGAGTACTCTCGAGTATAAGGTTTTTCAAATTATCCATCATATCATCTTGTCTTTTTATTAGCTCTTCTTTCACGCTGGTCAAAACATTAGAATAGTTGGTTTCATTATTCATATCTTCCATTGGTACACGTAGTTCTAATTCTGACCCATCCTCAATCTCAGATAAACTGAAGTCATCCAATTCGTGAAACACCGAATATTTTGGATCTCGAAGGTAAATACAAGGAAACGTATCACCTCCTGGAAATGAACCAAACCTTTCCAAGAAGGTTAATCTCAAAGAGTTCATAGTTATTGGTAATGTAACATTTTCGCATTTCTTAGTATGTCCCTTGTAGCTGAGGAATAATACAAAAGACGATTTTCCTTCAAAACTTCTTGGTGTTCCCGTTTCTCTTCCAAAAGAATCAACATCATTAGACGGCGTAACAGGCAACCTATGGGATTCTGTATGACCACTCAAAGTTGCTGCAGTTGTTGTCGGTACAGATGCCAGCGACCCTGCAAAAACTGCTTCACTAGTCGATTGATTTGTAAGTTTCGCCATATGATATGCTGAATATCTCTTCGAAGCCCTTCTTTGAATGGAGGTACCCTTCTTCAATTGTGTCAATGCATCTTCATCTGATGGTATACGGGTCTTTGGAATGGTAAGAATACTTTTTGGTGTATATTCTTTATTGTCTGTGTTAACTTCATCTTGTTTCACAGACACTTCATCTCTGGATGACTCCATTAGAGTTTTGTGTCCCCTTGGGGTTAATGCTTCAGAATGTCCTCTAGATAAGGAACTACGAGGTCTTAGACTCATAGGTGCTGTTTCATCTGCAGTGGAACTATTGCCATTACTAATCAACGATTCTCGAGAGGTAGCCTCCTCCGTAATATGCTGATCCAGTTGTTTATTTTTTAACAGAGCTTGTTTTATTTTCAATTTATCTAGCAATGTAACAATGATCTCCCTTATTTTAGGCAGATGTTTATTCAATGTTTCATCGGAAGGTGTCTCTCGCAACGCCACTTCTAAGACACTTCTCAACATACCTGGGACATCACCCAGGTCAGATGTGTCAATCTTTGCATGGTTAAAATACTTCGAGACTATTTTGAAATCGTTACCTAATTGAACATAGGAATCTGAGACTGCTCTCCCTGAAGCATTGGATTTAGACCATTGTGTCAGTATCTGCAAAAGGTGCTTAGTAGACATCAGCAATTTAGTAACAGCTGATTCAATACTAGGTTTCCTGCTGCCAACAGACTCACTCTTCTTCCTTTCATGTCCATTTACTTGATTAGACATTCTAATATTTCAACATTAATTCAAATATTAGTCTCGCACCTTTATATATATCCAAATGATGAATTTATCAGTCTTTCAGTCTTATTGTTTTTTTTTACCTAAACCTTTGTGTTATATATTCTGAAATAAGTTGTTGATTTCAGAAACTTGCAAAAAAATAATATGAATAAATCTTGTTGTGTACTCTAGTAAGACATACCAACATAACTACAGAGATATCCATCCAACCTTTGAACTTGCAGCCATTCTATCAGATAGGTACATTAAAAATTTAACTTGGTTACTCTCGCGGTTTCCCAATGAATCTTGATAGTATTTTGGGAATTGACACCAATAAAATATAGAAGAAAGAAGAAAAGGCTACTGAAGAGCATCAAATAAACGGCAATTTTGAAGGATACTCAAATTTCTTTCTCATGTCCTTGCATCTGCAAGATATATGTGTTTCGGATTCAGAATGGTGTAGTGATTCAGATGGTATAATTATTTATAGACCCGAGAATTCTGATATGAGTCCTCCAAACTCTCAAGATCCTGTACATATGCCATCAACAAGTGGACAACATGCTCAAAAAGAATTCAATAACCGTGTGGTAAGATGGTCGTTGAGGAAAAGAAAGGCAATCCAGAAGATGCCGTACAGTTTGGAGAGAATCAAGCATAAACAACTACTTGAAGGTCATGATGTTTCGAGTTTCGATTCAGTGTCAAATCAAGTTATTCTCCCAAAATTAAAGCCTCCTAACGTTAGTTCAGTACAAAAAACTGATGAAAAATCCTCTGAAGAATGGAACCCAATGGAATTGGACTTGGAAGAGCCACTATCGTTGGATAGCGTTGAACCTTCCTTTGACATGAATCGCAACTTATCATCCGATACCTCATCTGCTACCTCCAGTTTATCTACACTTACAGATCACCAAGTATTGCTTGAAGCTGACACTACAAGTAACAGAGATAAACAGCAAATAAAGTTCCGAGGACGATTGGTTGACATTGCTACTGGTTACCGTGGAGTTATGCCTAGGGCAGCTTGGGAGAAAGCTCTAAATTCCTCACTTAAAAATAAGCACAATAATAAATCGTTAAAGTGGAAGTATCCTCGCTCAGGGAGGGGAATAGCAAAAAGGAAAATACAAAAACACCATATAAATAGCAAGAATGATGAATCTGATCTCCTGAAGGAATTAATTGTTCCTGATGAGAGTGTTCATACCTCAGAAGAAGATGTGGAGAAATATATTCATGAACAGAATAATTTCCAAGTTAAACAGGAATCTGAACTTGAAGCTATTAACAAATATTACACCACACGATACAAGAATGAATATTCCCTACTCAATGATTCTGATTATGAACTGCAGTTCTCAGAAACTGAAGAATTTACTGGTCCGCCGCCCATTACTGATATAGTTAACTACAGAAAAACAGTCTCTCCTAATTTGGATACAATACCAATCTTCGAAATCGAGTCAGAATCTTCAGATTATTTCGAACTATCAGAAGATTCTCCACATAACGTAACCTATGATAATAAAGATGCTATAGAAGATAACAGGGGTGCTATTGACAAAATGCTTATATCAGCGACTGGTAGGGGTAATTCAGAAAGAATACACAAAGAAAAAACAAACAGAAAACACAAAATACGAACGCTACCATTCAAAAGATCTGCCAAAATTAAACGTACCAAAAGGTCAGTACGCCAGCATCATCATCAACAACAACATAACCCCCCCCCTCCCCCTCATCAACAACAACTCCACACTTCTTTGCTAACATATTCTCGAGAGATATTAGGAAGAAAAAAACATTCCAATTTAAATCCAGCTATAGCTCCTAGATCTCGAAACTTACAAAATGCTTCTAATAATTCTAATCCTGGTTCACTACCAAATAAGTATGATTCGGGGAGTAAATTGCTTCAAAAAAACTCAGAGACTAAACAACATAGACTTGATGACTATAACAAAAAACAAACGTTCACATCGGTCATAGAAGCCGCTGGTAAAGTTTATGCTACCTCCAAAAAGAATTCATCTTTCTACAGTGCATATGATAAAGACTTAGAAGAAGGACAGCCTCAAGAAAAGCCATTATTTTCTGTATTACATGATATAGTTAGGAATAAAAAAATCAGTCCTTTGCAAACTTGTAAAATGATCTTTGGAGATAAAACATTTACATTATCTAGGTTCCATATGAAAGAAGTACCTTCTGTTTTAGATGATATTTTCAATCACATCATATTTGTAGGTATAACTGATTTAGAGGTTATAAGGACTTCAGAAAACCTTATTTTGTTTTTATATGGACTAAATACGTCAGGAATCCACGAATCCATCGAAGAATTTCATAGAAAATTCAGATCTAAAGTTAATAAAATAAAGGAAAAAGCTAAACCAATTCATTTTTACCAAATTGCTGTATGTCAAGTTTTTTTATTTCTGACTTCTAGATACAACTACGTCTCAAGATCCTTGCAGGAAGAATGGGAACGGAAAATTGTAAACCACACTACTTCCTTTTTTAAATTGCTAACCGTATGCTACCAGGCAGTACTCGATAAGGATAATAGTCTGCTAAATGAATGTTTTTTTATTTTATATTCAATTTTAAACTTGACTCAGAAATGTGATTTATTTTGGGACCAAATGGAATGTTCTATATTCCCACCTCATATTGCTCAAATAATTGTTAGTGTATTTCCTACAAGTATAGAAAGGTGGAACATCCTAACTGTGGAACATGACTATTTCTCTGTGTTTAATACATTGAAGTTTGTTAAGTACTGTGTCCATGAATGTGACTGGAAACTCAATAAAACCATCGTTCTCCTTCTCACTCAAGTTTTTAAGAAACAAAGGTATGCAGACTTTGAATACGAATACTCGAACCCTATAAACAATGAAGTATTTACCACGTATCCAGAAAACCCTACCAAAAAAACGTTGTTCAATAACTACTTGACCCTGTTAACATTAACTGACCTGCCAATGTCTGTTGTCGAGAGAGTGATGCCAATTTCTCAGATTTCTATGAAAGATCCTCCCTCTGTTCTAATCAACAGAATAAATGTGCTAATCGTCTTATCGAAATATTCCCAGGTTGACCCAGAAAGACGATTCAACCAACTAATCAACCCCTTGCTCTCTGATGACAGTATGGAATTATATTCTCATCCCGAAAGAGAGAGGTTAACTAGGTGTGTTCTAAATGGTTCGCTTGCTATAATGCAAATAAATGATATGAAAAAACTTCCCTTCAAGGGGACTGCACTTATCAAGATCTTCAACAAAATAATTTATGGTAAGAAGGAAATGATCTCAGATTGGGAAAAATTTCTAAAGTTACTTCAAACCATTTTACACAAACTTAAGTTTATAAAACTGTCACTACTAAAATCTCTTTACCCAGCATTTCTTTTAATGTCACAGTCTGATAATTTCTATGACCCTGCATCAATTGTGTTGGAGATGTACTCTAACGATTTACAGATATTGGGCTCACAATGGGTCCAAAACAATATTTACCAAACTCTAAAATCAAAAAGTTTTATTTCTGACAGATGGTTAAAAATATATTGTACAATTGCCAAATATCTTGTGTCTGAAAATGTTATGTCCTGGTGGATTTTTCTAAATTACACAAATATTTCGAATGAGGATAGCTTATTGAAGTTTTATTCCTATGCTTTAACGTTATGCGATAATGAATCATTCAATCTTGTCTCCAGGGATCTGTTTGACAGAGCTGTTTCGTATTATTTCCAAACATTCCCCTTACGTTCTGTTTTTATGGAGTTCATTCTTCTTCTACTACGGCGAAGCAGTGGAATACAAATTGAGAAACAAAGTCTTAATTACCAAAAACATACATTGATAATATTTAAGTGGTTATTTCGTGTGCTTTTGAAGCTGAATTTTACCAATCTTATGACCAAATGTTGCGAGAATATCTTACAATCTTTAAAAAGTCACATCATACCTACGGAGGCAGCCTACGAAGTAGTGACTTTTATTAACTCAAATTATTATGAACACGTAAAGAATTGTTCCGAATTATTTATACTTAGACGTATGCTGAATATCAGGGGAGTTGATGATGACAAAAGTGTTTTTAGAGAAATGTACAAGAAATCTTTCGAGAGAAATTCTGCAGCTAAGTTTTTAGTGTGTGAATTTTACAAAATACTTAAGTCTGGTGGCAGTATTACCGATTTTTTAGAAATGTTGAAATCACTTTTTCTATCAACAAGCTTAGAGCATCCATTTCTAACATTTAGTGAGATAATATATGCTCATTTAAGGATCACTACGGACTTTCAATCCATTAATAAGCTAAAGATATACCTCTGTACAATGTCATTAAAAGTAATCAATGAAATAATTTCAGAACGGTGTTTATTTATTTCCAAGGAGAGTTTTAGTGTGCTTGATCTGTTGTTTAGAAGATTGACTTCCCTTTCACTATCACAGATAAGAGACTGGGGTGGAACTGAGACATTTTTCCATGAATGCATTTTATTTCAGTGGCATATGTTATTAATAACCAATGGATTTAGTGAATATGATAATTACATCTCCATGAGCTATCGATTTCTACATGATAATGCTCATGATTTTGAACAGAAGTCATCTACAATTTTGGAAGAGGAATTTGATGCTTTGGCAACCTCAAATACCCACTACTTTGAGATCTGGAACAATAATATAATGCCAGAACAGCTTCCCAATGTTTTGGAAAAAGTGGAAATCATGATCAAACAACATAAAGATATATCTTGATGACTGTATTATATGAATTGCTTCAGTTTATTATTCAAATTAAAATACCTATTTATCTGTATAAACTTTCCTACAACCTGCATAACATAAAGAAAAGCCTTATACAAGCTTTATACACATATACCTATTTATTATCTTTTAATATTCTCATAAGTTTAGTTGCTATTTTTGCTACACCCTCCGTATCCTTATTACATATCTTGCACTTCTTGTCACTTTTAACTTGGTTTATGAAACAGGAACTACAGAAATAATGTCCACAGTTCGTTTCAATGGGTGTTCTGTAATCCTCTTTGCATATGACACATTTAAATGGAATATTATCTAAATCCAGATCTGGTGTTCCAGTATCCTTTTTTTCTTCTTTTTCAATTTTCCAATCAGTATTCAATTTCCAACCAGATTTAAAATCATCTCTTGAATGCAAAAACTTACAACTATCTCCATAACCACAGTACCCTGTTTGCTTGAAGTCTTTACAAACATCAGGCTGGAAATCCATGTATAACGTGTTTTTCAGATTCTCAGACTGCTGGATCTGACCTTGTCTTTGCTGCTTCATCTTGACATTAATCTTGTACCGAGGTTCAATCTTATTATCCTCCTGTCGTATTTTTGGCTGAGGTTGGTCAACTTCATAGTTATTTTGTGAGCAGTCAGATGTTATCTGCGCTTGCTCCTCTTCTTGTGATCTGGTTCCTACCGTATTATCGTGTTTCCTCCTTTTGAACATTGATGCGATGGGTTTCCTTTCCACATTAGATATTCCGATATCGTCATCATCCGCATCTGCCTGTGTCTCTACTCTTTTTCTTTTCTGTAGCCCCTTATAAGTATTGACGACATTACGTTTCTTGAACATCACAGCGGATGAGTTAGTTGTTCTTCTGGTTCACTCCCCATCTCTCTTCTGAGTTGGTCGTCGCAGTAAATCTTGAAGTTCATCGCATTACAGAATTTCAAATCTAAATGTTCATTTTTTCTAGTTGGAGATGTCAGATGACTTTGGTATTTTAAGGGTCGGAAATAAAAGTTAAAATCCATTGCAAAAATGAAGTTAACATACAAATCTAAAGCACAAAAGAAGTACCAGGAGGCGGATAACAAGGGAAGATTGGGTTTTCACACAGGATATGACTGAACGTGGTAGTAGTAAGAACTCAGACTCAATAAGGGCTAAATTCCCAGAAAAAGTAGAGCCCCGTTTAGGCGGTAGCACGATCCATGTTATTCATCGGGCCATTGAGAAGGATGAAATGCTGAGATCAGTTATGTTGCCGGAAGAAGAGAGGAAGAGAACCAGTGTGTTGAGTGGCAATGATCAAACTCCTACTGAGGAGTCCTTGACACTCTCTCCTTTGTTACAATGGACCCCACCCACAATATCTAGGACCCTTTTAAAATTATATCCATACTTATTAGTTGCAGACGAGTTGTTAAGCATCATGACATGGACTGGGGAGAACATTACGCCAGGTATATTGCTTACTCTGGTTTATTTATTTACGGTAATCTATTTCAAGACTTTAGTCAAATATTTTGGCCATCTAGTTCTCATTGGTTGTCTCTTTGGGTTTTCTAGATTAGACAAGTACATTGAAAACAGATTATTATCTCATCCCACATTGGAGGATATTGTGACTATAATGAACCGTGTATCTTTGAAGTTTGATATTTTTTTTGCACCTTTGGTGAATATGAGTAAACAAGACATAATAAAGTTATTTTATGTAAGTTTATTGTTATCGCCTCTTTATGTCTTCACTACATTCTGTATTATATCCTGGCATAACCTCTTAATAATAATAGGACTTTCGATCCTGACGTTTCATTCCCCCTGGGCAAAGGTTACTAGGAGGTTGCTTTGGAAATTCAAGTGGGTTAGGTTGATTTTCTTCTATTTGACGGGCTTGGACTTGGGTGGAATTCGCAATACAACGACAAATGGGAAAGACGGAAACCCCAGCGGATTTTTCGCCAGCGTCCATAAGCAAGTTAAGAAATTGTCAAACAGCGATGGCACCACCAGTGATAGTTTATTGAATAAGAAACCAATTAGATTTACTTATGTGTTATATGAAAATCAACGTCGTTGGTTAGGGATAGGATGGAAACCAAGTCTATTAAGTTACGAGAGAACCCCCTGGACGGACGAGTTTCTAAATGAGGCTCCATCTCCAGAGAATTTCAGTTTACCAGAGGGTACGGAAGAAATGAAATGGAAATGGGTAGACAAGACATGGCGACTGGATGTAAGTAATGATGGAGCCATTGAAATAACTGGTGCCAAACAACGAACTACTGCTGATCCTGGTCCTGACGATGGATTTATTTATTATGACAACACCTGGAAAAAGCCAACTACAGAAGATTCATTTTCCAAGTACACAAGGCGTAGAAGATGGATTCGCACAGCAGAATTAGTTAAGGTGAACGATAGCGACAAGATTGACCAATCCACGACTGAGCCAGCGAAGACTGAAGAGACTGTAGCTTCGGAAATAGCCCTGGAAACGTTGAACGGCCAAATCAACACGACCAAGAGAGAGTCGCTGGGTTTGACCAAAGACATAGTGGACGGGGAAATTTTGTCACGTACCCCGCATGAAAAGAATTCAACAATGTCAAAGGCAAGGGAGAAACTACAGGACACTATGCAAGATTCGATTGATTCCAAGAAGCATCAATAAATGGCATTGTTTACCTTTTATTTTATTTTATTCTTTGAATATTATTAGTACGTTTGTAAGTCTTTTTCTTCTTCATTTTTATAATGCAATTTTAATTATTTTATTCTTGGATTAAATTATATCAAAACTTTCTTATATCTATATATATAAAAAAAATAACTTTATTAATTCTAAACTTGTTGGTGAAATGAATTCAACTTTCTTTTATAAGTATGGATAAAAATCACCATATCAATGGAAGAAAAGTGTGAAAATTAGAACAATATTAATTCAAAAATAAAATACTATTTCATTTTCTTTTGTGGTTTATATTTTTATATTAATAGGGAATTTGTTCACTCATTTATAACTTGTTAACCTTCAAAGTTGGTGGCAAAGATTGGACCAACTTCTTAGCCTTACCAGCATCGTTGACAATCAAAGTGTATAAGTGTCTGGAACCTCTGACTTTGAATTTGGTTTCTCTGAATGGTTTACCAGCCTTGTTTAACTTCTTGTTAACTTTGACAGTGGCGGTTTTGACATCGCTTCTTCTGGTCAATTCTAAGAATTGCTTAATATCAGTTAATTCTCTAGCCATTTTTGTGTATGTTCTTCTTTCGAGAGGTTTGAGGTTGTGCTTTCAAGACGTAAAATAAAACAAAAGGAAGAAGAGTAATTAAAAATGTACATTATCTAAAAGAACATTAAACAAGAATCCTACAAAGTAAAACAGACCAGTTAATAAAAAAATTGGACCAACTCTAGAACTAGCGATAGTAGGTAACCAATCTTAATTCAGGCAGAACGAAAAGGGAGAGAGAGAGAGGAGACGAGAGTTAACAGTGGCATTTCATTGTAACTAACCTCTGAAAAATTTCAGGACTTGGATTGTAAAATTTCAGACCATCTCAGGATTGTTTTCTGGGTTTGCGTCTCTTGGGTTTCCCAGCGGGACAGAAAGAAGACAAAGCCGGGCGTATTCGCTGTCTCTCGGCTCTTGGAACGATTTTTCTGTTGACATGTTTTTCTGGAGGAAGAGGGCGGGCGTTGGGCTTTTCTATACATAATCCGGAGGGTGTACGGGTTCAAGGACAATAACGCAGTCACAGATTCTGGTCATGGAACATGTGACCCGATCAGTTAGTGTTTTTTTTCACTCTCTCGCCGTTATAGCCGGGCAGCCAAGCTCTATACAATATGGAATTTTAGTCTTGAAACCACGATTAAGTAACAATGAATGGTGGATGAGACGGGGCACTTACAATCTGTAGATCTTTACAGGCGAAAAGCACAGAAGGAAATACAAGGATGTCTGGATTTGTTATGGGTATAGTAGAGGGGCTTGCTCAGGACTACGCGGTAGACAAGGCCAACGAGTACGCGGGTGAGCATTTCCAGCCCGTGAGAGACCCCTTTTACACACGCACGCCTGATGGCAGACAGGTGAAACTCAAGCTGCCCGAGTATTGCACCAAGGACGAGAGACGGGCATGGAAATCGTTGCAGAATAAGGCGTGGGTGCATGACAGGAACATGTGTGGCTGCTGCTGCTGGACGGAGTGTGTCGGGTGGGCCCCTGCGCTGGCGATTCTTCCAGTAATTGGCCCATTACTGATGTATTCTGTTCACAACAAGCTGATCGACGAGGCCAACCGGAAGTACCAGTTGCCGGTGGATTTGGTGGTGAAGATGCACGGGAACATTGGTGTTGATCTGGCAATCAGTCTTGTGCCCGTGCTGGGGATGTTTTTTTCATGGATGCATGCATGTTCCACTCGGAATCTGGCCATGATTTACAATTTCGTCAGCAGAAGAGCGTTGGACCGCTACGAAAAGAACATGGTGACGAAAGGGCCTCTCCCTAGTGCTGTGGCACCAGGTCCGCCTCCGCCGCCGCCGGAACAGAGAAGAAGGGGAGACGTCAGCAGGCATAACAATGGTCAGCATAACACACGATACAACAACACAAGAGAATACGACAATGTGCAACGGTACGGTAACAACACTCAACGCTATGATAGCTCCCAGCAGTACAACAACCAACATGCAGCAAATCCACCCAGACGGCCACCGCCTTCTTATACAAGATGAACTGAAAATAAAAAAACAAAAACAAAGACTCATAATAATAAATGGTCGTTAAAAAAGGATCGCCTATATATATATATATAATATAAAAATCAACGTTTTAATAAAAAAAAGGTCTCTGATACATACTTTTCTCCTCTTCTCGATCGTTAAACTTGCATTAATATTTATTTCGTTAAAAAATCGTCACTTCATTAGAACAAAGGATGATGAATTTTCGTAATCATCCGCTCCCAGCTAGCCTCAAATATGGTGAGATTGCAGTTCACTCAATCTCCTGGCATTGTTAATCGAATTGGATCCCCTCCTAGCCTTATTGAAGATAGGAGTGGTGATCTCACCGGAATCGATCAAATCGTTTAATTCGTCGCCGGCCTTGCCCCAATTCGATCTGCCGGACCCCTGCCGCTTCACGCCGTTTGGAGATTCCCCAAAGTTACCATTGTGGCAGAAATACTTTGGGTTTGCCTTCGCTTCATGAACGGTCCATTTATTGGTTCTGGTCATAGTTGCTATATAATTTGGTGTGTGTTCTTGTTTTGCTTCTCAAAAAATCTTTACTTTTTAAAAAATAAAAAAAATAAATGTATATATAAATAACTTCTATATTGCTGTTTTGTGTGATTCTGCTAGTCGACAATTCTTCAACGAAAAAAAGATGAAATCTATAGGACGAACTTTCATTTCAAATCTTGTTCTTGTTCCCCTTTTATATCTTTTGTTTGCGTAAAATTGTTCCAAACTTGCCATTCCTGCCCCTTGGGGGGGGGGTGCACTCCCCTAAATTTTGAAGGGTGTGGAGGCGGGGGGCTGGGGTGCACGGCTGTGTTCTGCGCAAATGAAACAAATGATGCCTAAACGGCGGTGGCTCCATCCCTACCCCGCACCTTTTTTCGCACCTTTTGCTAGGGGGGGCAGAAGCGACAAGCACAGCAAGCAAACTCGTCGCCGAGCCTCCCCTGTCCCCCCTTTGCTTTTCTCCACTTTATTTTCTTAGTCTTCGCCTCTATCTTCACTTGCCGTTTGTCCGTGTGGGTGTGTGCACGCTCGCAACACGGCAAGGAGACAAAGAGCCAGAGGGCGGAAAGCCAGAGAAGGAGAGCGAGACAGACGACTCTTCTGGAACAATTATTAACCCCATCTCCTATCGTGTCGAGTGCTGTGATGCGCAAGCAATCTTACGTATCTCAACAACAGATAAGCAAAATTCCCGAGACAAAAACGGTGTGACTGCAGTGCTGTGTAGTGTAGTGGGGTATCTCTTTCTCTCTTATCGAGATATCGCAAACATACGACAGAAGTAGGTGTGCCATGGGCTGTCGATAATTGTATGAATTACTACGATGGTTATAGATTTGGTAGTATTTGTAAGAATACTAAGCGTTGAAGGAGCTAATACACAATTATTAGTTATCGTATAATATGATTGCTGATTAAACGATAACAAAACAGTTATGTTGGAATACTAAGCCACATTAACTATTAATTAATAAGCCAATATTGAACAGAAGAGTATATCAAAGATCTATTAGTTACACTCACCAATTGGTATATGAACTAATGAT
>JAJMDR010000076.1:0-27483 GCA_030573655.1 Cylindricascospora bacillispora
GTTTATTAAGCCTTCCCAAGGTATATTCGTCTTCTACTTGCACAAGCAAATCTTCCTTGGGTAGGTAGCCAATCTTGATGGCATCGATGTGGAAGCCAAGATCCCGGAAACCCGATACTACTTTGTTCGTGGAAACAGGTTCTGTTATGACTTCATAGGTGGTTCTGCTAAACTGATCGCCGTCTTGCTCACTAGATGGCGATGCTTCTTCGTCTTCATCCTTTTCTTGTTGCCAGATATCTTCAATGCCCTCCAGTTCCAAGGCTTTGTCCAATACTTTATCCTCAGTATCCAAAGATCGATGTGGTTTCACTAATAGCATGCCCTTTCTTTCGAAGAAAAACGAGGTAGTACTTAAAGACCCATTTAATTTGGTGAATGCACTCCTTACTTCTCCCACAGTCCTATTTTTGTTATCGGTTAATGTTTCTATAATAAAAGCAACGTTTCCTGGACCAATACCCTCGTATAAACAGACCTCAGACGCTTGGCTATCCTTACCTGTAATACCAAGACCTCTGTTGATAGAGTTCTCCATAACTTTCTTGGGTACATTATTCTTAGATGCCAAGTCAATCGCCGTGGCCAATCTTATATTCATGTTGGGGTCGTTACTACCACCAAGTTTCACAGCTAGGGTGATTTGGTTAGCAAATTTGTTGATTAGTTTATTTCTCTCAGCATCATTCTTGGTCTTAGTGTGTTTGATGGTAGACCATTTATTGTGACCGGAGTATAATTTGTTATGTAGAACATGAATTGGTCTTCTTAAAAAAGCGAACCTCACAATACACTTATTCCAATCCCTCATAGAGCCTGAAAGCGTGCACATGATTGAAGTAGTGACCACTTGTTCCTTTGCGAATTATAGATCAAATCCGTTGACAATTTTAGGTTGATTCCTTGTTTTATCTAACTATTTTTTTTATCAAATTACAAGGGCAGAAAATATTAAAGTCGTATTTGCAATCCATAATTGATTCAACTTAGAAACTAAAAATGACGAGACCACGAATAGAAAGTAAAGTAGGATGGCTGATAAACGTTCTTTAATTGCCGTAATAGCAGATGAAGATACCACAACAGGTCTATTGTTGGCTGGTGTGGGACAAATAACACCAGAGACTCAAGAAAAGAATTTTTTTGTGTATTATGAAGGTAAGACGAGTCGTGAACAAGTTGCAGAGGCTTTTGAAAGATTTACATCTGATAGAGATGATGTAGCTATATTATTAATCAATCAGCATATTGCTGAGAGTATTCGAGGTAGAATGGACTCGTTCACCAATGCATTTCCTGCAATCTTAGAAATTCCATCAAAGGACCATCCATACGATCCCGAGAAGGATTCGGTATTGAAGAGGGTAAGAAGGTTATTTGGGGAGTAATAGAACAAAATATATAAATAAATAACGTTTATACATACACATATATGTTATTTTATTATTAAAACTATTGTAAAATAAAATTTACATATCGTTAAGAAAATTCATAGCTCGAGGACTGATTTTTCCAACACCTTTATGAAAATATCAGCATGCTTTTCCTCAAAAGTTAACGAAGGTCTCAATCTGACAGTACTTTCGGCACAACCTCCGACATTGCAACCATTCTTTTTTAATATCTTCAATAAAGAATCTCTGACTTCGGTACAGGGCAAATCCCATGCAATAAAAGTTCCTCTGTGTTTTCCTCTCAAGTTCATGAATTTGTCAGGATATTTGGCTTGCAATGATTCTAATTTCGCGAATAGATAGTCACCAACTCTTGCACATTGTTCAGTCAAATTCTTGGATTTGATTTCATTTCCAATGGCAGCAGCAATAAGCATTCTCGCTGGTTCACCACACCATGTGTTGAATTGTCTATATGGCTTATTTGGGACGAATTGAGGGTCATGGAAGAAGTAACCTGCGCTTTGGAATTTCTTGGAGAATGTGACCAAGTCCACGGGAGGTGTGATATTAGCGTATTCATGACACCAGAACTTACCAGTGGATCCTACCCCTGTTTGAACTTCATCGATAATGTAAACAATTCCGTGTCTCAAAGTGATGTCTCTTAATTTTTGTAAAAAGTATGGAGAGGCATGATTATCACCACCTTCTGACTGGATTGGTTCGATTATTAAGGCTGCAATTGGGATAGACCAGTTGTGGATCAACGCTTCAACAATAGTTAAACAATGGTCGTCAATTTTACGATTTTCTTCTTCGTGTTCCTCCAACGGATACTTGTAAATAGGATACTCTGCGTGAGGCCAATGGAACGCAGGGAAATCCAACTTGTGGATGGGTTTGGAACATGTAGTGGACCCCGAAGCAAACAACCTACCATGGAATGCCTTTTTAAAAGACAAAACAGCCAAGTGAGGTGAACCTGGTTCTGCATTTGCCATTACTGAATGCAATTCATCCTCTTTGAAGTCCGTATTGTATCCCCTCTTTTGAGCACGGTAGTACATGAAGGCAGCCTTAAAGGCTAGCTCGTTGGCATCTGCACCAGAAAGCCCAGACCAAACTTTATCTTGACCAATTGGCGCGTAGGACAATATATTTGTCAATAGATCCTTCAAATAGGTGGGAGGAAAATTACCCAACGCAGGTCTGTCAACCAAGGCCTTAATCATCTCACCAGACTTGGCAGCCTTGATCAATGCCGGATTGTTATAGCCGAGTGCAATAGACGCAATTTGTTGGTACAAGTCCAATAGAACGTTTCCGTCCACGTCTGCAATATAATTCCCCACGGACTTATCATAATCCACCATGAAATAAGCAGGTCTTGAGTCGAAAACTTGACCCAGCGCATTGATTTCCTTTATAGATTCCGGTCCTGGGATGGATTCCGTGACAACCTTAGGTTCGGCAGGCTCGTTAGGGTAGTATTCTTCGCAGACAGTCATGATTTTTGTTAGTTAACTCAGGGTTTATTTACTCTATGTTACGTTTATAGTAGGGTACCTCGACAATATATATAAATGAACGAATGAAGGTTGCCCAATACTCAACGGAGTCCCCTTTTACCTTAACTCTTCCAAACATCTCTTTATATACAATTTCCCTCGAGGTTTCTCCTTCGGGGTCCAGTTCCTATCCCTTTGACCCAATTGGTCAGAGGAGACATTTCTTGTACAGCAAGACTGCATTAGCGACAAGAACTACTCGATGCAGCTAGCAGTGTGTCATGCCGATGCAACGTCCCACTGCAGTCCAGGAGACATCTTCAGATAAAATCTTTGATACAACGAGCCTTGTGTTTCTTATCGAGATACAAGGTTATCGTCACAGCTTATCTGTCAGGCTTATCAGTTTGGGCCTCCCGACTATCCGGTCCGTCGATAATACCTTGGTTGCGGAAAACGACCGCAAGATCCACATGGTGTTGTCCAGCTTCTTGGAAGGTGGACTTTGTCTTTTATAACACTTGTTCAAGATACAACAAACATGTGCTGGTGGGCTACAGGCCTCCCAGCACTCGCAACAAGATAGCCAGCTCCGGTCGTCCTGTCTCACACGCCGAGCAAGCACACAAGATACGGCCTGGTTTGACATAAGCCTACTTCCCGCCGTTGCCACGAACCATGGATGCGCCCACATCCGTGCTCCCAGCACATTCTTCCGGCTCCTTTCCTCTCTTGCTAGCAGTTGTAAGATCGACGTTTGTTAAATATTCTTTTAGATATCTTAAAAGTCGCGCTATAAAGGCGAAATTATTATATAAAAAAAGTGTAAAGTGAAGAAGGGAGGGAAAAGGACAACTTAAAACCACCGCAACAAGGCAAAGGTGTAACCACATCGGCTATTATTTGTTGGTATTCGGGAGGAGTTTTCGGTGCTGTCACAACGATCACCATTCGCTACACGACTGTTTCACCTAGGTTCGTCGTTCTGTTTTCGTTTTTTTTCGGTTCACAAGGGAAAGATTTTACTAGGAAGTGTCTGGAGAGTTTGAACAACGCCTCTTTTTTCCCATTTTTCTAGTTCCTATAAAAGTATCCCAGTTACCTGCTTGCAGATTGTGTGATATCATCTCAGACATCTGTTTGGACCATTATACTATCGTTGTTTTGTTTTGTTTCGTTTCTGGATATTACTATCTTGTACAAGGAGTAGAGAGAGCAGTTTATTTCAATCATCTCTCTTTTTTTATTATTCATTAGAACTTCATATATTTCAAAATGAGCAATGGAATGAATTTAAATAGCAATTCAAAGACTCATTTATTATCTTTACCAGCCAATATCAATGAAGAAGATACGTACTCTTCTGTCTCTATTAACGATACAGATGAGTTCCCTCTGTCGGCAACGGATTTATCGAACTTCCACGAAAATAAGTCAGTGGACAGTTTCCTAGCCACGTTGAATTACGAACCAAAAAACATATTTAAGTACTTAAATACTCATCCCACCAGAGGTATTTCTGTCGAAAGTACAGAGAGCTATAAAGACTTGAAGAGATTTCAATTGTATGGTATCAACAAACTTCCGGAAAGACTATCCAAGAGCTTCTGGGGCCTGATCAAAGATGCGCTATGTGATAGAACAATGCTGTTGTTATCTACTGCGGCAGTGGTCTCTTTTGTGTTAGGTCTGTATGAATTGTATTTCCAACCAACCAAGTATGACCCTGAGGGCAACAAAATTCAGAAGGTGGATTGGATAGAAGGAGTGGCCATTATGTTAGCAGTAGTGGTGGTGGTGCTCGTGGGAGCAATCAATGATTACCAAAAGGAATTGCAATTTAACAAACTGAATTCAAAGAAGGAAAATAGGAAAATTCAAGTTATTAGAAACAACACTGAAGAACTATGCAATATCCACGACTTACTGGTAGGTGATATAATTCCTATAGTAACAGGAGATGTAATGCCGGCTGACTGTATCCTGATTGCCGGTGAATGTGAAGTCGATGAGTCGAATATTACTGGTGAATCCGACACTTTGAAAAAATTCCAATTGTCCAAGGTCGTTTCATGGCATACCAACAAAAATAGTAACGGGCATAATACTGCAGAGGACTATAGTGCTGATTGTTTCTTAACATCAGGTTCCAAGTTAATCTCGGGTTTGGGTAAAGCAGTAGTCACCTCTGTAGGGATAAATTCAATGTATGGTAAAACAATGAGCTCTTTAAATATCGAACCTTCTCCAACTCCTCTACAGTCAAGATTGAGCAGGTTAACTGATAGAATCTCTGTATATGGTTGTGTTTCAGCCATTACGCTGTTCATTGTTTTATTTGTGAAGTTCCTATTTTATATCATCCCTAAAAATGGTAAATATCATGATTTAGATCCTGCTGAGAAGGGTAGCAAGTTCATGGATATCTTCATTACTGCCGTAACAATTATTGTCGTAGCAGTACCTGAGGGTTTACCCTTAGCAGTGACTTTGGCTTTGGCTTTTGCCACTACAAGAATGGCAAAAGACGGGAATTTAGTAAGAGTGTTGAAAAGTTGTGAAACTATGGGATCAGCCACTACTATCTGTTCAGATAAAACAGGAACCTTGACTACTAATGTCATGACCGTGGTGAAGGGCAGGTTTGCAAAAATTAAGTTCGACAACAATTCCAATAAAAAATTATCCATTCATGACGATGAAGGCCTCAAAAATGATATTTTGACGAACATTGTGTTAAATTCAACAGCCTTTGAAAATAAAGAATATCAAGGCGAGCCAAACACCTATCAATCATGCGATAATACAGCAGAATCTGAAACACGAAAACCGAAAAATGAGTTCCTTACCTCCTTAAGGGAGAAGCTATTTTCTGGTAATTCCAAAGATGAAGAAGAGGAGGCGCTAATCAAAGTTGCTCTCCAGAAAAGACAAGAGCCATATATTGGTTCAAAGACAGATACTGCTTTGTTAAGACTGGCCAAACAGTCTTTAGGCTTGAAATTTGGTGAGCTAAAGGAGATTCGTCAAGAACCTTTGGAAAAATTGGGTATCATGGAAATTGTCCAAATCATTCCCTTCGAAAGTTCAAGAAAATGGTCCGGTGTCGTCGTTAGATACGAGGATACTACTACTGGTAAATCAAGGTTCGTCTTTTATGTTAAAGGTGCTGCTGAGATTGTTTCTGGAAACTGTACGCACCTGAGAACTGACAAGAATAATAAGGTCTCTGAAATTGACGAAGATGCGGTTGATTCCATTAATAAAGAAATTAAATCATTGGCAGTAAGGAGTTTGAGAGCAATTTCTTTGGCTCATAAGGAAATTGAAAACTGTAAGGAGTGGCCACCAAAGGATATTACAAATAAAGAAGATGATTCAGAAGCAATTCCTGAAGTATTATTGAAGCCTGAAGGAAATACTAACGACAAATTGATATTGGATGGTATCGTAGGTATTCAAGATCCTTTACGTGAAGGTGTTAAAGCCTCAATTGCCCAATGTCAACGTGCAGGTGTAACAGTTCGTATGGTTACTGGAGATAATCTATTAACAGCGAAATCTATCGCAAGGGATTCGGGGATTCTATCAGAAAAGACATTTAATGATGAACATTCGTCAATGGAGGGTGTCAAGTTTAGGAAATTATCTTTAGAAAAAAGAATATCCATTTTACCTAAATTAAGAGTTTTGGGAAGATCTTCTCCGGAAGATAAGAGACTATTGGTAGAAACTTTGAGAACAATGAGAGAAGTGGTGGCAGTTACAGGTGATGGTACAAATGATGCGCCAGCATTAAAGCTTGCAGATGTCGGGTTTTCAATGGGAATCGCAGGAACAGAAGTGGCCAGAGAAGCGTCTGATATTATTTTAATGACTGATGATTTCTCAGCAATTGTAGATGCTATCAAATGGGGTAGATGTGTTTCAATTTCAATAAGAAAATTTATCCAGTTCCAACTTATTGTGAATATTACTGCCGTTATCTTAACGTTTTGTACCGCATTGATGTCTGATCAAGAGAAATCTGTGTTGACTGCAGTCCAATTATTATGGATTAATCTAATTATGGACACTTTAGCCGCGTTGGCACTTGCAACTGATAAACCTGATAAAGATATATTGAATTCCAAACCAAAGGGCAGATATGCTCCTCTTGTAACGCAGTCGACTTGGAAAATGATACTTTCTCAATCATGCTTACAATTGTTCGTCACTTTTACCTTATTCTTCAAAGGAGGTTATATATTTTTCGAAAAAAGTAGATCTGATCTTTCGAGTCATGAGCTAAAGGAATTAAATGCAATGATATTTAACACTTTCGTCTGGTTACAATTTTTTACTTTGCTTGTGTCAAGGAAATTAGATGAAGCTGATGGAATATCAAATTGGAAAAGGAGAATTTCTTCCAATAATTTGAATTTTTTCCAGGATATATTTAGGAACTTTTATTTTCTGGCAATATTATTTATTATTGGGTCCATGCAAGTTATAATTATGTTTTTTGGTGGGGTTGCTTTTTCTATTGCTCCTCAAACAAAGGAAATGTGGGCTGTTGCAGTCCTTATTGGTATGCTCTCAATGCCTTTAGGAATACTTGTTAGAATATGTCCAGATGAATGGGTATTAAGGTTTTTCCCAGCAGGATTCTTCAGATCATTGCAATATATAATTGGTTTAGAATTCCTCAGAAATGGATATTCTCCTATACGTTCCGATGAGGAATCACAATCTGATATTTCAAGTTGTGAATGATGCTGTTCTTGTATTTTCTTTTGTTGAAAATTGTTTTTAAGTGGGTCTTCATTTTATGTACTTTATAATTTCATGTCTATCGCATTGCATTTTTATTACTTCGTTTTAAGTTCTTCCTCTACCTTGTGGCTCTTTTAAATTGTGTTATCGTTGATATTATATACCGTCTTTTTATGTTTGGAATTCTATAAAGATATAGATAAATTAAGTTCGTAAAATTTTAGAATAGCTGCAGAAATTATATACCTTTGTAAACAGATTTCATGAATTTTCTATGGCACAATTTTGAGAAATGTTATTTACGATACAAATGCCTCGTCAAAATCCTTCGTCCTCAAGTACTCTTGCATTTTCTTTTTAATCTGTTCAGTAAATTGTGAATAGATTGTATAAAAACCATCTAAACCTTTAAAGATTGATGCTAGTTCAATAAATGAATCTATTTTTTTCAATAATTCTTCATTTTTCTCCTTTTCTGTTTCTTCACTTTTACTAGTGTTCAATGATTCTTCGATAACACTTTGTAAAGTATCTAGCGAGTTCTTAAATGCATCCACAGTTATAACCCCACTTTTGAGTTCATTATCTACAGTTCCATCTACCGATGAAATTCCCACGATATCTTTTAATTGATCAAAACATTTATACACATCAGCAAGGCGTTTTTTAGACGTTTGCATTTCCTGTAATTCCTTAATGACCTCTGTACTACTTTCATATTTAGAATCTAACTTCTGTATTTTGCTATCTATCTTATTTAAATCTAGTTCTAAAGAACTGACCGCATTGGCTAAAGTATCAAGATAATATTCTAACTTCGATACATCATTGACATTTCTTGTGTAGTTGTTAGCAGCAACAGATTCTAGCCTGTTTGTAGTGGAACCGGTCCCAGGTAAAGCTTCAGACAACTCTTCAAGATTCCATATAGTACTCTCGAGCTCTTTAGTGAGATTCTTGGTATAAAAATCTAAACGCGATAATAGTGAGGATGCTATCCCATTTATCCTGTTGAATTCTTCAGTATCTGAGTTACTTAACAAAATATCAACGAATGCTTGTGGCACAAACTCTTTATCAAAAAACATTTCTAAGATCTCATCATCTGCAGCTAATTCAGATAGATGAAACGTGACCTTATCATTGTTGGACATGGTCATTGTCCTTAGCCTGGTTTATTTACTTTCGTATTACATTTTACTTGTATTCGAAGTGTATTAATTCTTATTTTACTTGTATCAATTTTTCATGCTTAAAATTGACAGTGAAAAAACTACAGTATATTATTTTACTATTGTTACGTAAAAATTAATATAATGGAATTGAAGTGCGTTCTCTATATCATTAGTAGCTTGCACAATATCCCCAGTTCCCTATAGCTATCACAGAACTGTCTAAGGGTGATTGTTTATATTGGGTGATGTGATTGTCATTAGACACTAAGAATGTAGGTAAGTCACTGCTGATAGATTTACTTTCTGATATCTTTACCTTTATACTTGTATCAAACGATGCCGATATGTATAATTCGTCCCTATTCTTATATATGCAATTGATTGGGAGGCATTTATTTACTGAAACTTCATCAGTGGGTGTTTGAGGAGATCTTATATCCCATACTGCCACTAAACCATCCTCATAGCCAGCATATATGTATGGTGTATCTTCCGCATTTGATATAGAAATACTATTGCACGACGAATTATATCTACTAGGTAATTGTATTTGTTCTTGCTTAGCATAAACATCGTGTAACGAAATAACACCTGATTCGTGACCAGCAATAACCACTTTACCTTGAGTTCCAAATTCTAAAGGAGATATATTGTTCAAATCAATGTTGTTATGTGATTGGTACAATGCAATTGAATTCACAGAATCGCACTGATTTTCTTTTCTATAAAATGTCGATACCAATGAGTTAGATCCACATTCCCATAATCTAATTGACCCATCCTTTGACGACGACAGAAAATTTCTTCCTCTTTCAATAAGTGTAGTATCTGTAATGGTGGAAGTATGTCCTACAAAAGTTCGAGGGTTGCTACCATCTACTAAAGAATGTAGTTTGATTTGCATATCACTCGAGGCAGATAAAACTACAGAATTACTAGGGAACAATTGTACTGAAGTGATACCAGATGCATGTACGTCTGCCAATACCATAAGACGTTCAAAGGATTCATTAAAAACATATATACCCCCTTTATCGTCACCCAGGATTATCTTTGAATCTCCAGTGTCCACACTCGTCCAATTTGTTTCTTGATCCATAGAAATCTTAGACGAATAGTCAATCGAAGGAGTCTGAAATTGATATGAAACGTCATTTATTTTAGTCTTGAATAGTTTCTCATTTATTTGACTGAACGAGTCTTGACCGGTATCTAGGGAGAATTTGCCACAGTCATTAGTGTATATCTTTCGTTCATCTACCTCATCTAAATTTCTATCAATGTTGACATAAAAACTGGAAGCATTGCCATCTTTAATACAATCTACGAAATCTGGTTGTATGTGGGCAACAGATAACGTTTTCATTAGGATTCTTTATGATTTCTTGTAAATTGAGTTTGTGGATATAATTTTAGCCTTCAGTTCCTGAATATAAGCCAAATTCAATTCTTCAAAAATATGTTGATCTCTCTTTTAGAACCAAGAAACACGAACTATTACAGAACCTTGGTATAAAAAAAGAAGTGGAAGACATTGGTTCAGTTTAATAACCAGGATTTGGCTTCCCACTATGAGTGGTGATGAACTCACAGAAGGAGATTTGTTGTCTGTCTTCAGTGATAGCAGCCGCTGGAAATCAGTGAAAAGGGCAATTTATCAAATTTTACAGTCTCGTAATGCTGTTAATGATTCAGCAGCACCTCGAAGTGTTGTTCTGCTATCTGATGGTATTTATTCAACGAGAGGAATATTCTCTTCAGACATGAATTCGGTATCGAAGTATCTTGAAAAGGGTGATATTATAGAAATTAAGAATGCACAGCCTATAGTATCTGAGGGTGATTCGAAGTATTTCCTTTTAATTAAGCAATTCGAAATGGTTAATAAATCTGCCCTCATATTAAACGATGAAACAATATTTTTGGATAGCTATTTCGCATTGTTCCCAAATAATTATATGACTGATAATTTAAAGACCAAATCATTGATTCAGTCAACTGTACTAATAAAGGATCTCCACCCGCAACTGAAAGATTGGACTATAAAGGCAAGAGTTTCTTATAAGGGTAAAGTAAAGACCTGGCAGAATGATAAAGGCATAAATAAATTATTAAGTTTGACGCTTCTTGATGAATCAGGACTAATACGAACAACAGCATTCCATGAAACTGCTACTTATCTAGATACTTATATTCAGAAGGGGAAGGTCTATTATGTTTCAGGAGCTAAAATCTTCCCAGTAAAGCCTCAATTTGCACATCTGTCCCATAAATATGAACTGAATCTAACAAGTAATAGTCTAATTAATGAATGCACTTCTGATGCCAATGTTCCGAAATTTACCTATAAATTCAAGAAACTAGATGTTTTACATTCAGAAGATATCAAGTCATACGTTGATGTTGTTGGAGTTCTCAGAGAGTTGGGAGATCCTTTTCAATTAACCTCTAGAACGGGCAAAACGTTCGCTCGTAGAAACATGATGTTGGTAGATGATTCAGGGTTTTCAATAGCTGTTGGATTATGGAATGAAAGAGTTAAGGAATTCAATGCCCCACTACATAGTATTATAGCTATTAATGGACTGCGTCTTTCAGATTATGGTGAAAAAGTATTGACGCTTGGTCCAAATAGTAATATCATGGTTAATCCAAAGTTTCGTGAAGCTGATCAATTGAGAGCATGGTATGACAATGGTGGCAAGGATTCCCTGTTTGTTTCGTCAGGTATGCCGAACAAGAAAACAATTACCGAACACTGGGCTAAATTCATCTACCAAAGATATCGAATCATTGACGTACATACAAATAACTTAGGTGTTAGCAGAACTGGAGATTATTTCAGCATTAAAGCCACAATTGATTATGTGAGGTCGAACAATTATAGATATCTGGCATGCCCTAGAAATAAATGCTACAGAAAATTAGTGTTAAAACCTAGCGGTACCTATTTATGTGATTCATGTAATGTTGAATTTTCCGAACCCAATTGGCGTTATTTAGTCACTGCATCATTAATGGATGAGACGGGCAGATTATGGGTTACTATCTATAATGATCAGATGGAGGAACTGTTGGGATGCACGGCAAATGAATTGTTTGAGATCGAAAATAAAAACATACAATTGTTTGACAAGATTATACGTAAAGCTTCGTTTGAAACCCGTGATTTTAGAGTTAGGTCACAAGAATTACTGTTTCAAGGGTTGAAAGTTGTGAGAAATGGTGTTGTTAACATGCATAACCTAAACTACAAATTAGAAGCCGATTATTTGGCTGAGGAATTAAGGACTCTTTAATGAATTTCCGTTTTATTATTTTTCTGTATTATTAATATTAGTAACTAGGTACTATATATCAAAGGACACTTTAACAATTTATGTTTTGTACTTCGATTTGTTTAAAATTAGAGTTTTGGTTTCCTGAAACAAAACAGAACTAATCGGGCTTTTTATAGAATGAAGTAAGCAATTAAACTAACAAGATGAAATCTCATAAATAAATTTTCATTTCACAAATGAGATCAAAGAATATGCCAAAACCTAAGATAACCAGGAAAAGGACAATCAAATCATGTTTATATTGTTATACACATAAGTTAAGATGTGACAAGACCCATCCATGTTCTACTTGCCGAAGAAATAAAGTAGTTCAAGATTGTGTTTATGGATTTGAGAGAAAAACTGTCTTATCTAAAGAAGAGGAGCATCAACCTACAGCATCACTATCGTCGCATTTACCTCCCAAACCTGTAAATAATCATAATGCCAATCTTAATAACACAACTTTTTACAAGTCAAGATACTTTTATCCATTTTTCACTAATTCACTTAATAATAAAATTCTAAGTGTTACTCACTCTGAGGGTCCCAACCAAAACAATACACTGATACGGAATGAAATCACGAAAATAGATAAGTTTGCAAGAACCACTATGTCATTTCAAAATGCCATTGATACTATCCCACCAATGGAAAGTTCCATGATTTATCATATTGATGTTTATTTGTCCAATGTCCATGCAATCATTCCAGTGATAAATCCAGAAAATCTTTTTGCTATTACTTCTGAAGTGTATCAAGATATAAAATTGCAGAAACTTCCGAATAAGCTTCATGTTCTATTGTTGTTTTCTGTCTTGTTTTGTTCCTCATACACATCCATCTCATCGGGAACTGGATCTGATTTGGTATTGTGTAACAATTACTATTTGACGTATCGTTATCTTTTAGACGCAAACATGTTCCCCATGGATCCATATCTTGAATCGATCCAAGCATTCACAATAGTAAATTTTGTAATGGATCCAAATATGGTGCATGCTACAGGTTATTCTACCATGCTAATCAGGCAAGCTCAACAAATAGGCCTCCACAAGCCAACACTCTCGAAATCTGGCAAAAAGGATAGTGAATATTATAAAATGCTATGGCATTATCTTTTATACATCGATGGATCGGCTTCTGTGGTGTCAGGATTTCCATTTTCTTCATCAGAACAAGTATTCAATGCTGTTTCTTTACCAGAATATAAATCAATTCTACGAGACGAATTACCTTTACCCTATACCATATGCAGATACAAGATCAATGCTATTTTCAGGCAATTAATGGAATTAGCTTCCTGTAATCCTGTTCCTATTGGAGTGCTAAAAGGAAAAGAAAAATCAATCATTTCTTTGTACAATGAAATGAAGGAATCTATGATACTGTTAAGAAAAGATCTCAAAATTACAGATGATGCTGACTACCTTTGCAGCACTCTTAGTATTTTTCTCTATCGTCTGCATTTGCGTTATCATGCAATGGACTCGCTCCACTTCCAAAATGATATGCTTGTCCAAAAGTCAGATATAAAGGATGCAGCAATACAACCATGGGATATAAACTGGATATTAGAGGCTAAGCAATCCTTCCGAAGAGAAGTAATCCCATTGTCTCTCTTGTTGTTACTTCATACATATAAGAGGTTAATTCAAAAAACTGCAGACAAATATGCCTGGTATTCCCGTGGTTCGACCGTCATGCAATATATGTTTGTAATTTTGAAAGATCTTTTTCAATATCCAACCGCTCCTTTTACCCCGGAGACTGACATAGAATCATATTGTCTTGTTAACGTTGATTCTGATATACTAGAAGTGATGAATAGCCATCCATTCTTCTTTAAATATGTTCTAATAGATGGCCTCATGAACTTGTTAGAAATAAAATTGGTTCCTCTATGGGATGATGAGGATATATTTAAGTTTATGTTGATCAAAAGAATAAAAGAAAAGGTCTGGTATCAAAATGCGCACATCATTGACGCTAATTTAGATGCAAAAACATCTTTAAAAAAATGCTCTCTTTTTGCAAAAAATATCATACAGCCGTTACCACAAAATACTGAACTAGATAATTCTATGAACAATTGGAATACCGAGAAATCCTCTTTAGATAGCCAAAAGATTCTAACTTATTGGGTCAACGAAATACAGAACTTTCTAGAGAATAATACTTTTTAGCATTATACCCTTCGTTAACATGATGAAATTACAATGCAATTTATATATGCTATATATATATAATAAATGTAAATTATAATATATATAATGTTTTCTTAACATACCACTGAGAATAAGCTGATATCGAAGGAATAATATCAACGAATTTGACTAAATGCATTAAAAATGGAAGACTCTGGTTCAGCTCTTGGTTTAGGTTTCTCGAAGAGCTTCCAGTAACGCAAAGTTTCATCACCTGCACCAGATACAACGGTAGTTCCATCAGCGGATAGCGTTAAATGCAATACTCTGAAACTGTGACCTCTGAGCATAGAAATTGGTTCCATTGATGGATAATCCCATAAAGTTAGATTATATTTAGAATATCCATGGGATGTGACTAGCTCGTTGGTATTTTTCGACCAGACCATATTACAAACTTGAGAACCCGTGTCTACATCATTTAATTTCATTGAGGTATTTACATTCCAAATCTTCAATCGACGGTCAGCAGTTCCACCACCAGTTGCAAGGATCCCTCTCTTCTGTGGAGACCAGGCCATAGCCTTTACAGCTGCTTTGTGTTCACTGATCGAGAGTGTGGGAGATCTATTTGTACCATCATATACATGAAACATATTATCATTACCACCTGAAGCTAGTTTATTCTCATCAACATTCCATTTAAGACCACAAACTTCCTGTGTATGAGTTTCTATATCCTCAAAAAAGGGATCCTGCATACGTACATCTCGATGGAGAATGTGTCTATCCCTACTCCCTGAACTTAATATATGTCCATTCCACGATAGACAAGCTACTCTGTCAAGATGACCTGAAAGCGTTCGAATGCATTTTCTCTTCACGACGTCGTAAATTTCGACAATACCATTACCCTGACCTACTGCAAGGTGAGAGCCTGCTCCCACCCAGCTGAGACTAGTATATTCATTGACTGTATCACATAAATGTATCACATCGCCAGTAGTGTTATCTGTTAGGAAGATGGATCTCCCTAATGCGACAGCAAGGACATCTGTTGATGACCAATCTATCAGACTATAATAAAAGTCATCTGCCAAAGAGGGAGCATCTAATACCCTATATGGTACTTTGGCAATTCTTCTAAACTGTTTTCCCGGAGACAAAAGAAGTTGCTTTGAGTCTGGTCTAACCGGTGATATTGAGTCGTAATATTGAGATTGTAATAATGACGCTGTTGATGGTCTTTTTGTAACTCTTTCTCTATATGTTAACAGGCTTGCTCCACGAGTAGAATTTCCTGAAGGTTTTATTATATCATCTTGCGAACGGGCTACACGTCTTCTTGGGGTGCTAGGTGCTGACCTTATCGACAGATCAGAATCAATATTGTTATCAGTATCTGGAGGTGTTTTTGTCCCTGAATCATCAGGTTCGTTGAAGGTAATTCCAGAAGAGCGAGTATTCTTTATACGATGCAAGCTACTCTCAGTTCCATTTAGATCTTTAGCCAACATTTCACCAAATAATTCGTTCTTTAAAACGGCATCAAATGTTTCATGAGCATGCCTTTCCTTTTGTAATTCCACTTGATCTTCTGTGCTAGAAGGAATTAAGCTAGGAGGATTAGCAATACTACTTGATATGGAAGCCATCGCATTCAAGTCTAAGTCAGTTCTATTGGGAATAAATCTATCAGCATAAACCAAAGAATTTCTTGATCGCCTGCTTGGAGAGGATAATATAGATGAAGATGAGGAATTAGAAATAGGCCTTTTGTTTACCCTCGAATTAGGACCTGAAAATAAACCACCGTTTTCATCTGATTTAGATTTAATAGGTGATGATGAGGGAGTATTATTCATGAAAGGATTGTTTAAACGATCTGACATTTTTTCCTCTTCCACCTTTCTTTCTGATCAAGTAAATTCAAACAATTATAATAATAACAATGAACACAGCCGTCACCCGCAGTAAAAACGATTTTATGCAACAATCCTTAAAAAGGCCAACGTAAGTTAAGATAAGATATGCCTGTATTATATCTACCGTTCTTCCTTCTTCTTCTTATATTCAGGACCACAAGGTGCAAGTTCTTGCTAAATCAGGCTGGTACTTTTTATTTAATTTTATTTTCCAGAACTGATTCCGCATAAAGTTGAGATCTGCACGTGTGGTACAGCTGATTGGAGAAGAGATCTAAATTGTCTGTAGATGCCCGACAATCATCTGAATATCATCGATGACTCCGTTTCACAACGATTAAGACAGGCTCCCACACCATATATAACCTCTGATTTAATACAGCTGCTCTCTCAATGACAAGCTTTTGTGTGAGTGAGCTTCCAGTTCTTTGTGATTTCCCTCATAACCCGATGAGATGTCAAAAATTCCATAAAAATAAAAAGTAAGATAGTAAAAAACGTAGAGGAACTGGGATCCCTCGTCGAGGAGCTTCACCTAGAAGGCAACTCCATTAGGAAGCTCCTCACCTAACCGTGTGTTCATTGTCAAACAATTAACCGAGTGTGCAGTCGGTAGGTCCTCTATACAAGCTATCATACGACTCAAGTTTACAAAACAAGCTAATATGCTTCTGGTTAATCTTTGGCCACTAATAATGGCAATTGTATCACTAGCACCCGCCTCTGAGGCATTCTACTTGTATAGTACTGTCAACGAAAGAAGATGTTTTTTGAAAGAACTGTCTAAGGGAGATTTGCTTAAAGGCTCTTACAAGATAGAATATTTTGAAGCTGGATTGCAAAATTACGTAGATGCGCACCCTGAGAATTCTGTTGTTTTTATTGATGTAGAAGAAACTTTTGACGATAACCATAGAGTTGTCCATCAAAAGGGATCACCCAATAGTGAATTTATATTCATTGCATTAGAGACTGGAGAGCATAGCATCTGCCTGCAAACCAAAAGTATAAGGAATAATGTCGATTTGAGTAAATTGAAAGTGTCTGTTGAATTCCAGGTCTCATCAAGTAGTGAATTGGATACAAAGAAAAGATTGGCTACAAACTATTTACATCAGAAAATCAATATGTTAAATTCAAAGATTTTAACAATAAGAAGAGAACAAAATCTTGTAAGGGAGCGTGAAGCTCAATTCAGAGATCTTTCAGAGTCTGTTAATTCAAAAGCGATGTGGTGGAGCATTTTACAGGCAACTGTTTTGGTGGGAATTTGCATTTGGCAAATGAAACGATTTAAGACATTTTTTATTAAAAAGAAACTGATGTAAAGTAAACTGACTCCATCGCATGCTTTCCAGTCCCTCACAATTTGTGCCATGTTGATAACAAGCTTGAAACTACTTGATAGATTTTCTTCTTTTTCTGTAACTTCTTTTCCTATTACTTTTATCTTAATATTCCTGCTTTATATGTTTCTTTTGATATTTATGTTCAACATAACCTCCTAAAACCTACGAGGTCCTCAACTCTGCATTTACTATCGAATTTTTCATAACTATAATCATCATATAAAAAACTATCTCCTAATATTTTTATATAATTATGTGTTTCATAAGTAACTTTTATTAATAAAAATAAGAATAATAGATTATACAGTGGCGTTAAAAAAGCTCATCACAATCCTTCATCCATCCAGGCAAGTGTTCTTTTAATACCTTCTTCAATGTCCACTTGAGGTTTGTAACCTAATAATTTCTTGGCTTTTGCTATATTATGGTAACGATATGCACAAACAATCTTAACTCTAAATGGAGTTAAACCAGGCTCCTTATGCAAAATTTTCGAGAAGAATTCGGATAGGTAACCTGCAAAAATAGCCACAGGTCTTTGTAAAACAATAACGCGTTTGTCAATATGGCCATCAGCTTTCCATACAGTACGAGCTAGCGCCCAAAAGTAAGTTGGTGTGTCGTTGGTAATAAAAAATGCTTCCCCAGCTACTTGGTCCGAAGTAGTCGGATCCAGTAATTTTTGGGCCGCCAAAACATGTGCATCAGCAACATTACCTGCGTAGGTCCAGTCAAATAAGTTATTGTTATCACCTAACTGAAATTTAGATTGTCCCAATTTTGCAACAGCTCTCAAGCCAGGAACTAATTGGCGATCACCAGGACCAAAAATGCCAGCTGGACGAAGAGAAATAGTTAGGAATCCATTTACTGGGTCATTGGATTTTAATACCATTTCTTCTGCAATGGCTTTCGTTTCATTATACCCATCCATTGGAATTTCTGGAATAGGCCAAGTTTCATCAGCATTATGAACATCCTCACCGTTAAAAATAACACCTGCTGAAGAAGTATAAACCAATGCCTTTACTCCACATTTTTTACAAACATCAATTACATTTCTTGTACCTTTTACATTGACTAATTCGTAAACTTCTTGAGAGTTACCATGCATAGGAGATGCAGAATGAACGACAATGTTTGCGTTACTTGAAACAATTGCCTTCTCAACATCTTCTGACGAGGTTAGGTCACCCTTGTGGAATGTAATAATCTCAGGATCGAATGTAAATTGTTTAGATAACTTATCTGGGGGACCTCTAACATCAAAAACATGAATATCGGGACGTGGAGATGAATCATGAAATTGTTGAATCAAATGTAACCCTAAAAAACCAGCGCCACCAATTAATAGAACTGAAGTGCCACTCATCTTTTAATGAATAGTATCTTCTTTGTTTAATTGTGGTTTACTTCTAGATTAAACTCCCACTAATCAACCATTAATCTTTTTCTCACCTAATATATATTCTATGAAACCACCGAAACGAAAAATAATAAAAATATGCGTGCTGAAATATTTACCAACTGATTCTAAACGAGCGTAAAAGTCTCCTGGATCTAACTTATGGCATAATACATATTGCCAGAACAAAAGCAAATAAACAGAAATAATAAGAATTTGATAAATAATCATTTGAATATGATTTGAATTACTATTTTGTGAACTAAGATTAAGTATCATTGCTATACTTAAAGTAAGCTTCGCCATTAAAGGAAATTGGAAATAGTGGGAATTTTAGTAGAAATATTGGCATCTTTAAATAAAAACGAAAAAACCGCTTCGGAAACAAAATACAAAAAGTCATTCAATCTAATTTATAAAGATATAATAAAAAAATAATTCTAAATTGATAAATAATTTAGAATTATTTTATATATAATCTATAATAATATTTAAATTAATTAAAATATTATTATATTTAGTACGTGATTTAATTTTAGTGACGATTGTCTATATTTTATTGAGCGTGGCAATTCGTTAGTTGAATAATATAATATCTCTAGTAACTTCAATACGTGAGCCACATTACAGAATTAAAAGTGCAATTAAAGTACTTATCCTTCGTTTTTTTAGCAACTATAAACATACCAACATCCGGATATGACTACCTAAGTAACATAGTTTAGCGGAGTAGAGCATGTGACAAATGCATAAGTAAACAGTTATTAATTCATTAGATATGCTCTACAGCCAGCCAGTCAGTCATTCAGGAGAAATTGTTACATTTTAATAAGAAAGAGCCGATTTTTTTTGAGTTTAGAGTATTTTATTCAAATTAGTTATTCTCCCTAATTGTTGTAATTCTTAAGGGTATCGTATCGGCTTTTCTTGAATTAACCATATTGTCACATAATTAGTTACCTTGAACCTTTCTGCTAAGGAGTTAAAGACGATCAATTACTTGGAGAAGGCTATACATTGTATTATTAGTAATTATGATAATATCTAACTTATTGGCCATCATCCATGATGTAATCTATTAGATCGATTATTTTTTTTCTGTTTTATTGAGACATGTTTTCAGTAGATTGATTTGAATAATAAGGGGTCTTAAAAGTTTAGTTGAAGTATTTTAGTGTTTCTTAGTGACCAAAGTGGAAAGCCTATTCTAGGCGCAAGATTATTTATTTGACGTTAATGTTATGTAAGTGCAGTATTGAAAAATGGGGCGAACCATTCTAATACGAGTAGAAAATCAAGGATACCCATATACAGATTTATTTTTAAATTTGGAACACAAATAAAAATGATTAGATTCAATGTGCTCAATGGCCAGTTGTAAACAATTGAGCATAGTTGAGCTACAAATACATGTTCCACTTCAATATAAGATAATGGAGCCAGTATGATTAATTGTATATTATTAAAAATTACAATAGAGAGTAGGAAATTCTACCTCAATGCATACATATGAAAAACAGATGAGACTAATAAACATATCAGAGGAGTTTAAACCATCGGTTATTCCTTGCTTCCAAGCACCTGCTTCACTGGTTCAGATTGATTGACATAAAGTTTATGCTCTTGAATATATCGTATAACAGAATTCGGCAATAAGTACTGGACAGACATGCCACGTCTAATAAATAGACGGACTTTTGTGGAAGAAATGTCATTGTAAATCAATTGTTTAATAACTAAAACATTTCTTCTATGTTCATACATTATGTCATGAGATAATAAAAATGATCTCACGTCAGACCCAGTTCGCTCCACAATTAAACAGCCATAGTTGCCTAATATATGATGTAAATCAGCGTCAGCCCAGACATTTGGTTCACCCATTGATTCTATAAGATCTCCGCCAGCTAGAAGCATTATTTTTACACCAACTCGTTCTCCAGTAATATTGGATACACCACCTCTTTTGACATTAATTTCGTAGTTGAAATGATCCAAAACCTTAGCAGTTCTAGTATAAGTTGGTTGTAATGATTCCCATGCATCTACCATCAGCCATGATGAGGTCCTTTCACATGCTAACTCACACATTCTTACACGATGATATGAAGATGCCAATCCTTGTTTTTGGTAATTATCACTTACTGGAGAATAATAACCACCCACCACTTCAAATCTGGTTTGTTCATTGATGTCATCTAAAGCCATTTCAAACATCCGTAAATGTAAATAGGTTATTGGTGAAAAAGAGCCACATGCGACAATTACTAATGGTAACTTCTTGGGATCTTTTAGTTGTTTAGCTAATCTATGAACAGGAAATTCATAGTCTTCTAAAGTTCTCGCTTGACGAACAATTCCATGAGGAACTTCCTCTAGATCAGCAATTTGATGTTTTCTTACGCCAATGGCTACAGCATTCTGGAAGTTGCTATTATTTTTGCTGTCATTGGATTGCCTATCGGAAGACATATTAAGCTCATCATTTTTATCTTCCGCCTTCTCAGTCTTGCTATTGGAAAGTGAAGGACGACTGGGGTCTGTATTGGTGCTATTGTTACGATCATTCCCAGATAGATCACTTTCACCGGAAAATTCTTCATCAGAAGACACTTCTGTGGACAGAGGCTGAAAATCGCTTGTGTTTAATAAAACTTTGCTGTGTTTTGGTAGCCTACCGTCCAGGAAATCTTTGTTAAGCTTCTGCGCATTAAAGCTTCTGTTGGGCTGAACATTTTTCCTAGAGGTCTTTTTATGGCTTTTTGGATGATTAGATTCACTAATCTGGAATGGAGCATCAATTGAAGAATTATAATCAGCCAAAACGTACGGTACAATCGGACTTGACTTTGGGATAGTGGATTTAGGATCTGGTGGTGGTGACAGTTTCTCATTCGGGGAGAGTGGTTTGAAATCAGGAGCTTTTGTAGGATCCATTTTTTAAGTTAGCTTGTCGTAAATTCTAAGATATAGCTCTTTGTTAACAGTTGATAGTGACAATCTTCTCTAGACTACTGTTCAATGGAAATATTTTTAGTAATGTTCCTAGATATTAATTAGAGTTAGAACCACAGAATTAGTTCCGAAGAAATATGTGCCTAAGAAGCTCTTATTTCATTAAGTGTATAAAGTTGAATTATTATATATTAATAATATATAATTATACTTGAGGAATTGTGATATAATCATATGCATGAAGTTTTATTTACTTTCATGAAAACTTCAACGTAACTTTTTTGTTTTAATGGAATTTTTTATTTTATTTTTTCTCGTGTTGATAGATTTTTCGGTTAGACAAAATAGAAGATTGAAAATCTAAACCAGGAGGACTTAAGCGGAAAAACTATACAATTGGGAAAATAGGAGGATTTACTAACGTCATTTAAGAGGTTTAGGAAGTATCTCAGTGATTATTATATCAAAAAACTAATGGAGTTTGTTGAAACTGAAGAAATACCTCATTTTAATTATTGAAGAAAAGTGAGATCTTTCCGAAATGAGTGCGTATCATGTGTGACGTTTGAGTCGAAAGACCGAGTTTTCTAAAGTAAGATTTCTAAGGTGTTTGAACATGCGTTGGGAGGCTAAGCGGTTGTCGCTAGAAAATTATCTAATTATTGTACTGTAACAATTATTAGTGATGCCTTAACTAGTTATCTATCTACCTGATTTTCAGTTATTATATTTCAAAAGTATACTATTAAGGACATTAACATACCATATCATGGCGACCTGTTACTAAAAGTGAGATGACAATAACATATATCACGGAATTTCATTTAATTCGCATGACATTTATAGTATATTAATAGAAGTAAAATAATTAATTTGTAAAAAACAATTCAATTTTAGGTTATATATGCATACCACTTAGCTATTCAAAAACCTCAAATTTTGTATAATCTTAGGGGCAACAATGACAAGTTGTTGTGACGATATAAAGATATATCTGTAGTAATAGGAAGTGCTCCCATTGTCAGATGAAACTGCTAATCTGGTAATAATGCTGAGTAGGCAAGTAATCTCAAATACATAAGAACAGCAACATCATTAAATCTATAATACGTTAAAGATCTATTAATTGTACTCACCAAGTCGTACATAAACTGGAGATGTGGTTGTAACTCCTATAGGCACCGAACTCACTTCTTATGTCATTTATTACACAGAAAATATAACCAATCCGCGTATGTATTAACCTTCTACACATACTACTAAATCAATAATCGTCTTAATTATTCCTTACAATTATCGACAATATCGATAATTAACACTATGTATAACGAGAGCTTAGGGTGGAAAATATGAAAATTTTAATCAAATAGCATGATTTTGTACATCTTTGGTTTAGTTTTTAGGCTTTTTATTTTAGAGTATTTGCATCAGTTTTTTTAGTGATTAGACAGTGTTTCTTTAACATTTTAAGCATTAATTACTTAAAAATCACTCTTTCAATTGTACAAAATCTTTAAAAATATCTCAAGAGAATGCGATGGCTTTTATAAAGGTTAAGGTGAGAGATATGCAGTGAATTAGTTGTCTAACTCTTACTTCAGGTAGAAATAATTTGGATTCTAAGATGTTTTTCGTTTGTTCAGAATGTATTAATTAAACAGACCAAACATTAATTTCGCTTGGGACATAAGTAAATATTCTGTATCGTCTCGACACATGAATAACAAATTAGAAGTAGAAAATCCTGGATATGTATTGCTATGATCTGTCTGTTATATAAACTATGAGTGGAGCAATAGATATTACTTGTTATAATATAATTATGATTTATAGTTAATATCGCATCATTTTTAATAATGGGTGAGCATACTAGGACAGGATAGGAAGCATATGTTCAATTAAACATTTACAAAATATATAGAAACTATAATCTATATCATATCTTTTACTTATATAAAAATATTATTTGTGGTCAATTTTTCATTGTTTTCCCCATCCTAACTTGACAGCTTCATTATATTCTGGATAGTCGATATAACCTTTATCTGTTGCTGCATAAAATGTGTCTCTATCATATTTATTTAACTCCAAACCATTTTCTAAACGATCTACAAGATCAGGATTGGCAATAAAGAACCTACCAATGGCAATCAGAGTTCTTTCTTCCTCAACCAAATCCTTAATATCCTCTGGATGTAAGGCATAATTACCTACTCTAATAATAGGACCTTTCCAAATCGAATAAGCAAAATCATTTGTACCGCCCTCATATTCTCCTTCACCTTCAGATAAAAATGGATTAGTTACGCGGGGTTCCACTAGCTGAATATATGATAAGCGATTTCCTGTTTTGGCCCTTTTTTCTAGTTCACCTAAAACATAGGCATATTGGGAAATTAAGGTTGGATCAGATCCTCCAGACATTCCACCAAAGTCATTATATGGTGAGAACTTAATGCTGACCCTAGAAGCTCCAATTGCTTCAATAAGGGCATCAACAACCTCTAAAATAAAACGTGCTCTGTTCTCAATGGATCCACCATATTCATCATTTCTAGTATTTGAAAGTGGATCTAGAAATTGGTTTAAGAGGAAACCACCAGCACAGCCGATTTCTACGCCGTCAGAACCAACCTCCACAAGCTTTCTAGCTGCTTGCACATAATCTTCAACATATTGTTTAATTTCATCCTTTGTAATACCATGCTGAGGATTTTTGACCTTCTTAGCCTTTTCTTCAGTTTCAGGATCCATATAAAGGTCATCTGCGGGTCCATCAAAGCGTAAACCGTCTCTAGCTAAATTGTCCGGGTCAGCTTGTCTACCCAGAACCCATAACTGAGCCCAAATAAAAGATTTATTCTCATGAACTTTTGCAAAAATCTTCTTCCACTCAGCTAATTGTTCTTCTGACCAAGCACCTGGCGCATTGTCATAACCACCACTCTGAGCGCTTGGGAAAATACCCTCGGTAATGATCAGAGTACCTGGTCTTTGAGAACGTTGAGAATAATACTCTACTGCCCAATCTTTATTTGGGATATTCCCTGGAGACGTGGCTCTCATTCTAGTTAATGGAGGCATGACGATACGATGGTTTAGTTCGTTGTTACCTATCTTAATAGGCTTGAATAGGTTGGTGTCTTTCAAAGCAATTGGTTTGTGATCTTTAACAAAGGACATTATTGATAGTAGCTTATTTTTAATATATGATTATGATAAACACGATACTACTTATATTTCTATGGTTTTGTCGTATTATTAACCTAAGGAAACAAGAGAAACCAAAAGAGCGTATCTCAAAGCACATCTAGTTTATATACTTTTTCTTTACGTACTCTTATACACTTTCTATATATGATTAGCTAATACCCAGCATCCTTACCAAATAGCCATTGATTTTTAATTTTCTTATGCACTCTCAATATAGAATTACTTGTCCTGGGCGCTTACCAAATATTTTCTAGAGCTAGGTGGAAAAAACACTAAACTAAAAAAAGAGATTGATTTTTACTCACCGGTAAAAAGGCTTGGCGTATTACAAATAACTTCATCCTACAATTAACCGTGAATGGAGTACCTGTAGCTGCTTTCGGTTTTTTTGACTTCTCCGAAGACTTCTCTGAAGACTGATCAGATCATATGATGATTCAACATCCTGGCATTTTCTCAGTTTTTGAGTCTTGCAATTTTTCCGAAAGTCGAAACAAAAACCTTTAATCTGAACTTTCTTTCATGATTCCTTACATAATCACATGCGCCCATATTACTAAGATTCCATATTCTGATATGTCAAAGATGCACTGTTTGCATATAGCGAACAATTCATATCTAGCAATTGTGGCTGAGATGTAATGTAGGCCAAAGGAGTTTAGTGTGTTTTCAGGAGATGTCTTTCCTTTTAGGACGTCTAAAACCCTCTTTGAGACATTGTTAAGACACAAGTAATTGTAATCACACCTTTTTCAACCTGTAAATAGTGTATAAATTTTAAGATATATGGCATTAGGAGTTGCTCAATCAATATGCAGATAAACGAGCACTTTACTTCACCTTCCTTACATAAGCGTCATTATTCTTGGACGAACTTGTATCCTGTAAGACGTTTAGAAGTATGAAGGCCTCTTTCCTGATCATAAATGAAGATTTATTATTCTATCCTCCGACTGTAGGGGAATAACTCAATTTCTATGTAGTGCTTTTCATCACCCTGATATAATTGTCGTATATTCTCTTTGAGGCGAGGTTGAGTTCAAAACTCAAACCGACAAGAGGATAATATCTTATTCTTACACAAACCGGAATTCCAAAATGCTAGCTATAAAGATATCTAAGAAGCGATACAAGTCATACACAACATCTAAACACTTCTTTCACTGAAGAAAATAATTGAAGAAAACATAGTCTTAACTTTCGAATATCTATAAGCAGGGGCAGTAAATATATATGTTTATTTGAACTTGTGCTACCTAAAATTACAAACATCCTATGAAATCATAAATGCATCGAAAAACATAGACTTATTGAATTATATATGTCAATATTTTTTATTAAACTTAATGAACCATATACTAGACACATAGGCACTATGATATAAGTATCTGGTTAACTGCATATAGGTGATGATAGTATAAGATTACCAAGACCACTTACCAAGTTACATAAAAAATAGTAATGGTCACGCAATATCAGTAAAAAATTACAGTAAAACAAATTAGAGGATCCCAGAAATTATACTAGGCGTAATTGTACCTTGTAAGTATAATAGGATATGGCTACCGATGCTCAAATATACCATTTCTTCAATGATTTAGAAAAAGCAAAACCAGTTGAACTCAGATGCATATCTACATTATACTAGAAAATCCACAATACCTACAGAGACAAATGTCCAAAGTTACGATACTAGTATACACACAGATTGTATTATGACTTCAAAGAAGAATAATTCTGATGACGAATTCCAGATTTTTTACTCAGTCAGTGACTCAATAGCACCACTGAATGGTTTCACAATGATTCTAGATTTTTCATCAAAATCTTGATAATTTCATCTCATGGAAAGCACCAAGAAGGCTATTGCTAGTACTAACGAAAAAGACCTTATGCAGAGATAGAGTTATTTGGTAGAAAGTTGCAAATTGAAATTCAAATAATCCGATTTTCCTTATCCCGTATCCCATGCTTTAGTGGCAACAAAAATTTCGAATAGGTACTCAGATTCTTTGATAACATTGCCAACTTTCTTCTTCATTCGAATATACTGGCACAGTACATATATCTATGTGTGTTTTGTACGATTTTTAATGAACCTTCTTATAACTTTCTTAATTGGATATGTTATCGGCTCCTCAATCATGTTGAATTTTGATGATGATAGAAGAGTTAAATCTTTACTATTTATATATGAAGATTGAAACCACCACCTCCATTTTGTGTCCTGGATCTATATTGCATATTGCCACCAAAAATATATCGACTTAACCACAATTTTGTCTATTAGGCAAATATAAGTAGAGGTTTCTCGAGAGCAGTTCAAAACAACGA
>JAJMDR010000077.1:0-26330 GCA_030573655.1 Cylindricascospora bacillispora
CGCACGACAGGGCAAACTACAAAAACCCCGATAAAAAAGTCTTCGAGATACGAAAAACAAGAAAACAATTGTTCCTGATCTGGCTAAATCGTGGCTGATGGACCAACAGACGGGGGAGCCTTTGCACCGTCTCGGATGCACACGCAGTCTTGCCTGTTCTTGTAGGACACACACTCGCACTCGCACTCGCACTCGCACTCACATCCACATCCACATCCACATACGCATGCACACCGTCCTGGATCAGGTATTCCCGCTCCACTAACCAGTGTACGTGTCAAAACCTCCCTCGGTGTGTCGTCCCATCGCATCGCGGTTTCGTATCTGTTTTCTCCTTACTCGCACTTGGCCAGTACGTGTTTTTTTTGTTTTTCCGAATCGATTATGTGAGAAATTTAAATAAGGTGAAAAATTTAAAGAGAAAGATATGATTATCAAGCTCCATAAAGAGACACTTTCTTTTTTTCCTTGGAACAGGCTGAAAGCATCTATATATAGGCTACGAGGGAAAAAACCCTCGGTTCTTCATTTGTCCACCGGTAACTGTCTTCCTTAACAGGCCATTCTATGCTTTGGACGTGCTGATTCCACTCTCATTCACACGCAGACACACACTCACAGTTCTTCTCATCGCATCATCCAATATTTTTCAGAGTAACCACGATGATATGGAGGAAAATTTGGGTACTATTCTCGGTGGAGTCGATAGACTCAAGGATTCTGCCCTCCTGGAAATTCAAAAGAAGAAAGCAAAAAAATATCCTCCCTCACAAAGATCCTCTAAGAATACCCCACAGTGATCGCAGCGATAACAGTTTTGCTGACAGCAAAAGTGCAAGTAATAGTATTAATAATAATAATAACCATAGTAGTAGCAATAGTAATAATAACAGTGCACGTGATGGGATACAAATTAACGACAATAAATTACACAAGTCATCGGACGATTCGAAGGCGTTATGGAACACTTGGGAGTTCCAGGTTTACTATTTATTATTTTTATTGATTATCCCACTGATGTTTTATACAGGGATCTCCACCAGCGTCAAGTCTAACGAAAATTACTATAGAATTGAAGATATCTTGTCAAACGGTTGGTTGTTTAACAGGAAATTCGATAATAACGATCCAGAGTACAGACTCTACAGGGACAACATCTTTCTATTGGTCTTTCTAATTGTCTTCCATACGTCTTTGAAAAGATTCATCTGCTCCAACTTCCCCAAGATATCGAAACTACATTTTGATTTCACCTTTGGTGTCTTGTTCTTAGTCTTCATTCATGGTTTGATCAATTCGTTAAAAATTTTATTTCATTCCGTCATTCTATTCTCGATTGCCCATTATTTGAAACGTCAGACAGATTGGGTTATTCTGCTTTCGTGGTCCTATGGCATTCTATCACTTTTCATCAATAACGTGATATACGATTCACCAAATGATATTGCCATTGAGTTGAACAGATTCAGTGGTATCGATAAGAATATTATAAATTTAGGCGCAAGTCCCTCGTGGTACAGTGTCTCACTCAATAGATTGTTGTTTGGGTTGATTAATCGTTGGGATATAACGTATAACTTCACTTTATTGAGGATTTTGAGCTATAATATGGATTTCATTCAGAGATGGAATAACCAAATTACTCCGAATAACCTCAATGTTGGCAATGAAAGCAATTTTAACAACAACTACGGCGTTAATAGTAACAATAGTAATATCAATAATGTTAAAAATGATTTCAGTGGCACATACACTGATGATAGTGATAATACACCATATCCTTTAAGTAGATGTTTATCCGTTCCATCTTTAGAAACAATCCAAGAATCGGGTAAGGAACAAATCCTGAACGAGAGAGAGAGGTTGGTGGCACCTCATCATATCCAACAATATAATTTCATGAATTATATTGCTTATTTAACCTATACTCCATTAGTTATAACTGGTCCAATCATAACATTTAATGATTATATTTACCAAACCTATCACACATTACCTTCTATTAATAAAAGAACAATAATGATTTATACCAGTAGACTGATAATCTCAATTTTAGCAATGGAGTTTATTTTACATTTCATATATGTAATTGCAATCCCAAAGAGGAAAGCTTGGGAAAATAACACACCGTTCCAAATGGCAATGATTGGATTCTTTCATATTAATTTTCTCTATTTGAAACTACTAATACCGTGGAGATCCTTCAGATTATGGGCTATGATTGATGAGGTTGATTCCCCTGAAAATATGATTCGATGCGTGGATAATAATTATAGTGCCTTAGCATTTTGGAGAGGTTGTCATACAAGTTTTAATAAGTGGGTTGTCAGATATATCTACATCCCGCTAGGCGGGTCTGAAGATAGATTTTTAACCTCACTGGCGGTATTCTCCTTCGTTGCAGTTTGGTACGATATATATTTAAGGTTGCTAGTTTGGGGTTGGTCAGTAGTGTTGTTATTTTTACCAGAAATAATAGCAACCAATTATTTTGCACCGTATAGAAATAGGCCGTGGTTTAGACACGCTTGCGCACTCGGTGGTGCATTGAATATTTGGATAATGATTGGTCCAAATATAATTGGCTTTTGTTTTGGTTGGGATGGTACCATTACAATGGTTAAGAGTTTATTTACAACCTGGACTGGCTACAAGTTCATAATTTTGGCCACAGCAAGTTTTTATGTCGCAGTTCAAGTCATGTTCGAGTTAAGAGCTGAAGAGCGGAGAAATGGTATTTATTTGAAATGTTAAATTAATCTTTTAATAGTTTAACATTATTTTGCATATATATTTAACGATTCATATATACAATTATGTATGAATAGGTGTTTTGTTTTTACGGATTGTTTCATTTATAAAGAAAGATAATTATTAATCATCGGCATAATCATTTTTGAAGGAAATCGCCTTTTAAGATAGAAATTTCAAAAATGAAAATCAGAAATTGCTAAATAAAGTCGAAGCTTTGATAGGGAGAAAAGAATATATATATATATAGATATATATATAGATATAGATATAGATATAGATATATAGACGTGCGTGTATAAGTTTATGTGCGCGTGTTAGACTATCGATAAAGAAGACTAGAACCTCTAGAATAGGATCTAGATACATTTACATATAGTGTGGCTCTTCGAATTAGCTGTCATATACTGGAGGTTGAAACGAATAGAAATAACGAAAAAATAATAGTGTTGTAGGAAGAGTAAAAATGAACAGACCTCTTCTGAAATCGTCAATCCAGCTACAGTTTTTCAAATTAGTAAGGAACTATTCATTAGCTGATTATCCATCATTAAATGCACGGAATTTAAACAGGTTTGTGAAAGTAAAGCCGGTAAGTGACTTAAGATTGAGTTCCAAGAATGCTGAATTCATTGCATCGCCCAATTCTAAGTTGCAATCATTAATTTGGCAAAATCCTTTGCAAAATGTATTGGTCACTAAAAAACCACGGACTCCAACTACAAGAGATGCAATGGTTAATTTCATTCAACATTTACATGAGTCATACCCAGAGATTAGTGTTATAGTACAACCAGAGGTCATTGAAGAAATTGCTCAAGACTTTACAAGCACAGTTCATGACGATGAAAATAGACCCCATATCATATATACAGGTAATATTGAGGATATAGTTTCAAGGACTGATTTATTGGTCACTTTGGGTGGTGACGGTACAATTTTGCATGGTGTCTCTATGTTTGGTAATAATCAAGTTCCACCAGTTTTAGCATTTTCATTAGGTACTTTAGGATTTCTATTACCATTTGATTTTAAAGAACATAAAAAGGTTTTCCAAAAAGTTATTAGTTCAAGAGCAAAATGTCTCCATAGAACAAGATTAGAATGTCATGTTGTCAGAAAGGAAAAGGATTCTGTACCCATAGTAAGCCATGCTATGAACGATATTTTTTTACATAGAGGTAATTCTCCACATTTGAGTAATCTGGATATATTCATTGACGGTGAATATTTAACAAGAACAATAGCTGACGGTGTAACATTATCTTCTCCCACAGGTTCTACTGCCTATTCGCTATCTGCAGGCGGTTCGATTGTGTCTCCGTTAGTGCCATCTATTCTACTAACACCAATATGTCCTCGTTCATTGTCGTTCCGTCCGTTAATTTTACCACATTCATCTCATATAAGAATCAAGGTTGGAACAAAGATGAACATGGACAGTACAGACCATGTAGTGAAACTGTCAGTCGATGGATTTCCACAGGATGATTTAAGAGTGGGTGATGAGATTCATGTAGTTAATGAGGTGGGGACAATCTATATTGATGGCACACAGTTGCCAACACCAGAAGGACTAGAACATAAAAAGCGTAAAAAGGATGCTAATGCATCAGGTATCTACTGTGTAGCACGGACGGAGAACGATTGGATTAGAGGTATTAATGAATTATTAGGATTTAATTCTAGCTTTAGGCTGGTTAGTCATAAAAAAGTTACGGATGGCGACAGCAATGATGAGATTGCCTAATAGTTTGCTTCCCTGCCTTCTCCACATATATAATATCCTAAGAAAACTTTATATAATTTGCATCACCCTGCATTATCTTACCAAATGAACTCTCATTTGTGAACAAGACTTTAAAAAAATAAGAAAAAAATGTATTATCGATCCTTGCAGCCCTTCTCATTCGGGCACACGAAGGTAAACCCTTACGGTCCAAAAAGACAACAGAAGAAGCGCTGCACCCAAGACCAATAATCATGAAATAAAATAAAATTCTATTCCAATCATTATTCTCCAGTCCAAACATAAACCCTCCAAAGAAAAAGATGAACTCTTTCAAAGGTAAAAGACAACACAAAACAAATCTGTCATGGGTCAAGAATACCCCGAAGGGTTTCAACCTCAAATAGTCACTGTATGTGCTGTGAATGGCTGTGAAATTAGCGTTACTTTTGTGTATCATGAAGGGAAACCAGAACAAAAAGCATAATTTTTTTCAAATAGAAAAAATTAGTGCCCTTATATAGTACTGAAAGAAATTTTCGAATATTCCGACGAAAAAACTTCACCAGAATTGCAGCATAAAAGAGGCATGTTACCCGGATATTCTAGGTTAGGTGAAATCCATTAATTACCTAGGGCTCTGAACAAACTGTATAAGATCTACAGTAGTGCTAATGGATACTTATGTTGACCTCAAGATAACCATGGTACCAAGATGCATTATTAAGTATCAAATTTTTTTATATGGGGAATAATCAACTGAAATCTTTTCGGCCTAATGGGTTTGTTAATGAAAGAGCTTCAATTACAAATCACATAAACTGCTGGGAGGTGTTTCAGTTTAAAACGATGATTCAATGTGATTAATGATCAGCATGATTATTGCCGTTTGTATTTGTGTCTGAAGACAGATACACCATGAGATTTGCGATATTATATTCTAATCTTTTTTGAAACAGATAATATTTTATTGTCCAATCTGTACTACTACCATGATGTAATCGTCTATTGTTTGTTTCATAATGAACTAAAGAAGCTACCATTACTATGTGTTGTATTAGATGACATTTCCTTATTGGGCCTTCAATGATGTTTTGTATTTATGTATATTCTAGTTATTACTGTCATGTCGTCCAAGCGACAGTTTTTCCCGATTCGGTCAACAATGGAGGGACAACGAAAAGATCACAAAATATTGTGAGAATATCCTAATTAGGAGCACAATGAACTAATGGAAGGGTAAATAGCGGTAAAAATGATACAATGTTCCCTTAAACCTCCTGGAGTATGAGGTTATTAAATTACCTTCTTTGGTGATATAATTATTTACATGGTTTGATAATATAAAACATCATTATGGGAGGAAAATACTGCCAACAACATATTGTAATATGAATAAGAAAAGTATATAAGGATGTAATAATCTAGAGATTTAACCAATCTACTTTTCCTTCCTACTCTTTATTTTAAATATAACATATAAAAAACCAGACAAGCTTAATATTCTAATCCAAGAGCCCTTAGTATTAACTACCAATCAGCCACACAAAAAGAACTAAAAAAACTGCTAATTATCCGCAATGAAATTCTCGACTATCCTATCCAATTTATTTGTTGCTTCTGCCACTGTTTTAGCCGCTCCAGTTGAGTCACAAGACGACATTTCCGCTCAAATTCCAGCTGAGGCAATTTTAGGTTACTTAGATTTCGATGGCGCTAGTGACATTGGTGTTGTTCCATTTAAGAATAGCACCAATAGTGGTATGATGTTTTTCAATACTACTATTTACAACCAAGCCGTAGCTGAAGAAGGTGAGAAAGCTAAACTATCTAAGAGAGATGCTGAAGCCGGATGGCACTGGTTGAGATTTGATGCAGGTCAACCATTGTATAAGAGAGATGCTGAAGCCGGATGGCACTGGTTGAGATTTGATGCAGGTCAACCATTGTATAAGAGAGATGCTGAGGCTGGATGGCACTGGTTGAGATTTGATGCAGGTCAACCATTATATTAAAGGAAAGATTTTCTATTTTTTTTCACCCAAGTTATCTAATCTTTGTTGTCCATTAGGTTAACTCTTATCTTTTTTTTATTATTATTCTCCATCAGTTTCCAAGACGTTTATTATTCCTTTTATTTTTTGTTCAATTTTACCTTGATTTTTCTTTCCTATTATTGTATTCACAGAAATGACAGAAGTTAATAATCTTTTCTTACATATTTTGGTTTCAATTTTTATATATGTATATAGAGTATTATAAATCATTTTCTTCACCTTTCTTACCATTTTAAACAATGAATTATTATTGATTTGTTTTTAGCAACCAAACATGAAAAGATAAATAAAAGACTACTTGAGTTAAAATGGGACTATAAAGAATAAAAAAGCAAATACGATTAACTATGAAGGGGGAAACTTCAACTTATCCATAGTATTAGAGTAAAATATCTTGATTTTTTAATGATTTTTTCACGTAAATCAATTAATTAAGGAAACCCTTCGAAGTAAAATAACCTTTGTACAAATAAATAGAAAAAGTAAATCAAAAAAAACATAATAAAAATAAATAAATAATTGCTAATCAGGCAAAATCCCGTTCCACCAGATTAACTTTTTGACATAACTTGTCTGTTTCGTTTTTAGTTACTTTTAGCTCGCCTTTTCACTATTTTCTGATGCAGATGAGGAGGAATCGCCAAACCATGCAAACAAGGATCCAAAGGTAATTGAAATAAACTGGATGATTTTCTGTAGTAAACTCTTGTAATCAGGTGTATTATTTAAAGGAATTATAGTATCAGACGTAGGTGCATCTTCAAAATGCTCACTGATGCCATCATCAATTGATTTTGAATTTTCAACAAATTTCTTTACATTTGTATCGTCCTCATTGGATAATGTTGATTGTGAAGAGTCTGATGAAGGTTCTTTTAGATCTTCGTCCTTGTCCTCACTTTGTGATATCTTAAGGTTGTTAGACAAGTTAGGTTTTGCTTTCACGACATTTTTCTTAATCTCTGGAGGAATATCCATCGTCGTATTTGCAGTCGATGTGATCATGTCATCGATGGAACCCTCTTTACTTGACGTTAAATTCAATGAAGGCTGAGGCGTAGTTGGACCTTCATTGTAGATCTTCTTTAGTGAAACGTCCTCCGTTGTTAAAGCGGATGATAACTCCTCTCCCGTTGGAAGCATCTTTACATTATTTTCATTTTTATGTTCGTCCGTATCTTTGGCAAAATTATCATCAGTGAACCAATTACCATTGTCATCAATAAACTTGAAATGAATCCTATCAGCATTTGCGTCCAGTTTACTAACATCCACGTTATATTCCCAACGGCCAGTCTTGGCATCCTTTATCATGGGATGAATCTCCCAACTCGAAAAATCTCCTGCAATTTTCAATTGGTTAAATTGATCAGGCGAATGAACAAATATAATCTTTACCATCTTTGTGTTTGCCACGACCGTTTTTCTCTACCCTCACTTTGTTTATTCGACGATACCTCAAAGTACAATGTAGTATGCTAAGTTGTAGAAACCGAAACAATAAATGAAATAGCCCCGTACAATATTTCGATATATATAACTTACAACAAAGATATATAAATTGTAAACTATGCAGGTGACTCGAAGTTTACAGAACAACAAACCTTTAATATATCGCTATTTAGCTCTACAATAAGACGAAGCTTCCAAGACCAAGAGAAGAGAATAAAATAAAACACACGAAGATTCAACTCATTATAAACAAATGTTATCAACTCAAGGTGAAAGTTCCATCAAGAAAAACACATACATAAAAAAAATTACCTCGAATGGCGAACGGTATTTTTTTATCTATCAACCTCCTTATGCAGAATTATATGGATACATACATATCCCCATATATAACCTTTCGAGCTGTCATCTCAGCTTGTGTGAAGCGACAGCCATTATTTTGTTTTTTTCAATTCCCTCTATGATTTATCTCTACATTTAACCCCGGTCGGTAGAAGCTGCGTTACCTCGAGAAACGAAAAAAAGAGCATACAAAACATATTAAGGGGTAGGAAAAGGGAGACTGCTTCTGCGGTGTTTCACTGTGATTGTCGCTTCTTGGTTGCTCGGATTACTCTTTGGTGTTGTCGTATGCTGTCGCAACATCAGCTGATCACGGACAGGAAATAACTAGGACTTGGCGGCCATTAGGGTTTGGAACATCCCGGGATATCTAAGAAAAAAGCCGAATATCTAAGAAGCATAATATCACGTGATGGCACTAATTGGAAACAGTATATGCATGCCATGCCATAAAACATGTAATGAACTGTCTTTGAACTGCATGAAGATGCGGGCGTGTAGGTATATATATATATATATATATATATATATATATTTGGCAGTATATAGATAGGAACTAATTGAAGGTCAATGTTTCGCAATAACTTCAGCATATTTGGTCAATTGATTATCAGGTCAAAGAATTAGAAATTACTAAACAAACAAACACAGGTAGGGAAATAGTGCAAGGGCAATGGTGATAATAATAGACTTGTGCGATGTTAAACAAGTGAATTGTAAATTAGACAGAATAATATGACATGATATCTTAATGTAATAATGAATAGTAGTGGGGAAAAAAATTAAGGTAGTGAAATAAAAAAATGTAGAAGTGTAGAATATACGATTTGCATTATTAAAGAAATTGCAGCAGTGAAAACCGAAATAAAAACGAAGTGTTCAGACAAACAAAAAAGCATATACTGAAGGGGGGGATATATTATAAACATAGTAACAACTTGACGTAATAAAACATTTAATAATCATAAATAAAAAAATGAAAATAAAGTAAAAATGGGGGGGAATCAGTCAAAATGAGATCATTCCAATTCTTCAACGGTTTTGGTAATGTGGCACATTACCGCATCTATCCTTCCCAAAATTGATTTTTAGCTCCTTGAATTCGGGGTACGTTTTGATTTTATCAATTGCCAAAATCGCATTGTTAATGTTAGTATAGTTAATAAAACAACAATTTTTCTCTGGTAGGAAATTGATTTGTTCAACATCTCCATATTGTTGGAAAATAGATCTTAAATTAGATTCCACAAAAAATGGTATTGGTCTAGATAAGTCCTCTGCAAAATCGATATTACCGATATAGACATTTCTTGAAGCCCCGTTGCTGATAGCTAAGGTCAAGGCATTGGACAGTGGTCCGGAATGTTTCCCCCAACCTATTTTACATCGCTGCTTATGTAATGTAAATCCATATAACGAGCTCATAGCATAGAACTGTGCAGCAGCTGTAGGGTCGACAAATGTAACAAAACAGACATGACGATCTTCTAACAGTTTAACATTCTCTAGTAATCCACCACGTACTGCGTTACAAATATCTTCTATTTTAACATCCTTGGGCAAACTTCCAAGATAAACAGTTCGATTGCCTAGATTGTTTGGACCACCAGCAGAAGTTGCAATTGCTGCAGCTGCAGCGGATTGTTGTAGCAGTGCATTAGAAATAAATTCCCTATCAGAAAACTGCACAAGGTGCTCCATACCCTTGTTGACACCCAAAAATTGTGCTGCATTATGCTGTTGGGTCTTGGTAATAAATGCACATCTATCCTTTCCATAAAAAACCCTTTTGTTACTATAATAGGGATTCTTGGTTGCTAATGTCGCAACTGCGTCAATTGCGTTTGCGATTGCCGCAAAATGAATAAATGCCAAACCTTTATCTTTGATAACCTTAATACAATCAATCTCACCAAAATCTTGTAAGTCTTCTTTTAATTTTTCTTCCGTTAATGGATTATCATTGATGTTATCCGATCCTGGACCTATGAAAAGATTTCTTGTTGCACCATCATTAATTACCCTGGATGCTACCATTGGATCGACTGGAGTTGGTTTTCCCCATCCAATTTTGATGTCTTTTGAATCAATGTTCAATCTCTTCAAAATTGCATCAGAATGAAATAATAAGGCTGCACTTTCTTCCACAAATGAAATGAAGGCGCACATTCTTTCTGGTAAAATTTTAACTTCATCAATGACACCGCTACGGACATGATCTAGCAACTCTTTTACTGTTAAATTTGGAGGAATATTACCCAGGTAAACCGTTCTACTTGCCACAGAAGGGAAATTAATATTGGGTGTTGAATCCGCAGTGACCTGTAATAACTGAGAGGTACTGATATTACCAACTGAATGAATCATATTACCAAGACTGTTAATAACTTGATCATTGTTATTTAACTTATTATTATGAGTAAGTGCATTTATGTTATTTCTGTGAGGATTATTCGAACTATTAAATGCCAGAGTATCTAATGGAGCTGAAAAGGGTGATGATACAGATGATAAGCTTCCCTTACCAAATGGGTCCAAGTTCTCTTGAGAAATCATAGCTTGCTGGTTAAAGTTATGAGAAATGTGTGTATTGTTGGTCTCATTTAAATGTTGTTGTAAATGCAATCTAGGTAAAGGATTTTCATTTGTATTGGTTAAAGCTAAGTCAGAAAAGGCCATTGGTACACTAGCATCAAATATAGAGTTTTGAGATTGAAACTCTGTATTATTCGGAGGATTCTCGCTATCGCTATTTAAGTGTTGATGCTGCTTTTTAAAGGTATCGCTGGATATAGGAGGCTCTTGTAAAAACCCAGACTTCAGTGAGTAAACTGATTCTTTTGAAGAAACATATCCATTTTGATTAGCATTATTAGTAGTACTATTGTTATTGTAGAATTCCTGGAATTGAGGGTTCATATAATGTTGCGGAGGTAATTCCATATAGGTTTGTAAATATGGATCCATTTGATACAATTGTTGTTGATTCATTTTTTGACTATAATATTTTTTGTTATGATGACTTTTGTGATTTCTTCAATAAAATCGGATAAAATCCTTATAATTAGTTTAGGAATGAAATAGTGTCTCTGGTAAAAAATGGGCGAGCGTTACAGAAAGTCTTGGTACTATAATCAAATATAATAGAAGGAACTTTATGTAATGAAAAAGAAAAATACAATTGAAGTAAAAGCAGAGGTAAAACTAGAAGTAAAATGAACTTAAAATGAACTTAAAATGAACAAACAAGTCAATAGACAAAAGAACGTTGATGGAGTGAACCAATTCTAAAGAATAAAAAAACTAATGTCAAATTTCGTTGTTATTAAATGAGCGTGAAGTTTCTTGTTTCGATATCTTGCCAAATAATTTTTTTTCGATATTTCTTGGCTGATGTCTCAAGTGGAAGAAATGTTTTCAAATAGAAAGGAAGACTGAGAGTGCAGTATTCTTTAATCAGTAACAATGCTGTGAAATAAAGTCAAATACAGATCAGTTGATTACAGACTATAAATGCGAGATTAAAATTATATTAGAGCAGTAATTTTTAATTCTAATTTGGAACACCGACACTGCGAGAATATACAAAGGACTTGTCTCGTTTCAATTCTAGACTTTAGATATCGTACAACAAAAAGCGATAATAATGACTAACAAAGAGGTGATGTAGGTTACGTTCGAAAAAGCAGCCAAAAACGTAAAATAACTTAGCCTCCCAAGCATATATACATCGAATAGTTCTTGGCGTTGATCCAAAAACTCCAGTTAATTTGATAAATTTTTTTCCACCTCTTTAGGATATTTTATCGTTTCAAGTGATTAGATTAATGAACTTTAGTAACAAGTAGTAAAGTACTGACTGCGTAATAGGAAGTTAGGCTGCTGGTGAAAGAGGCGTCACCTAAGCACCTGCGCCAAGAAGGATACTTGTAGACAATTTCGCCAAGAAAAGGATTATGTTTATGATTATCCGCCTATGTGTGTCTGCCCACTATTGTGGTATTATCTCGTTCAAAATATGCTGGCTGGGTTTCTCAGATGGAAAAAAATCTGAAAAAAAAGCCTTATCGAAATTTCAATGTGAATTTTGAAAGACAGGTTTAGGTTTAAGTTATGGGTGGATATCGTACAGATAGAAATACTGCCCCAACAGAGCTGTAAGTTGGCCATATAAACTGCTGTACTTGCTGTCAGCTACCTCCTACATATAATGCAAAAAGTGACATATAGTATGCTGAGGTTCGGATCTATCTTTGGCATTGTGAATTCAATGTTGTTTAAATCTCAAATAACCAAAAGATCACTTATGTTAAAGACAAACTTCCTTAAAACTACACAATTACTAAAGAACAATACTAACAGGTCTTTGGATTTTACTAGATCTTTTAAGGTTAGAACGTCTGTGAAAAAGCTGTGCAGTGATTGCTATATCGTAAGAAGAAAGGGTAGAGTTTATGTTTACTGCAAGTCAAACCACAAGCATAAACAACGTCAAGGTTGATTTTCTCTAATTTTAAAAGCATATTCTTTGTTTTGTACTTGTATATACATATATGACATTTTTCTAAAATAATAGCAACACCGTCAGGTTTTGACTGTGTTTTTACGTCATGTCAGCGTTTGACCATACTGAATGACCAACACCCCCAATAAATAATAGTATATTATCTTGGTCTACATCGACGTAGTCGGCACAGCCAGTATCTGCAATGGTGGTATATTCTTTTTCAATTAATTTTAATTTATCATGACTTACATCCCATATTCTTAATATTTGGTCAACTGATGTAGTGAACAATTTTTGACCATTGTCTACTAATAGAGTAGTAGTAATTGTAGATGATCCCCCATCAAGTTCAAAAGATACTACATTGACATCCAATTTTTTCTCATCGTTAGGCTTGATTATAGAGATTCCTAATCCATTATCATCACCACCCGTATACACTTTTAAGATGTTCTTAGATAAAACGGAATCGTGGATTATTTGTGTGTCGATTGTTTTGATACCTGATTGATGAACCATTATATCAATTAAAGGAACTAGTACCTCTTTCTTAACCTTCATATCTTTATCCGTTTGTAATCTGAACGAAAATTCAGACACCTCTACTGGTACAATATCCGTTATATCATATACAGCTAGGTATCCATTTGTTGGTGCAATCAAGATATATAGTCTATTCTCCAAGACAAATAATGATGTGTTTAATATACAGCATAATTTGTAACGAGTGTCTAACAGTAAATTGAATTTATTATCGGCAGAGTTGTAATGCCATGCCTTAATTGCAGAATCTGAATAGACGGTAACTAGAACAAAATCATCGCTATTATCAATAAACTTGACATCAAAATCCATGATTCTTAGATCAGGATTGCTGTCCCTGTTACTTGTAGGTAGTTTCTGAAGCAAATCAATAAACGGTTGAACTTTAGAATCAGTTGAAATATTCCACAAAAATAATTCTTCACGAGCACTTGATGATATCATAAAATGGTCGTTGATAAACTTACAACGTTGTAAACCAGAAACATGCTCTCTTTGTGTCCAAATCGTACGTGTTTGGAGAGCTTTGGGATTATAATGAGACAATTTTATAGTGGTATCCTCAGAGCCAGTACAATACAAATAGCCGTCATTATATACCTTACCTTTCAATAAAGTGAGGTCACGAATCTCTCGCCCATGTAATCCATTACATAAAGTCACACGGACCCTTGGACTGTCAAATAGTCTAATGTACAGTTTGGAAGCTTTGGTATATAGAAGAACAAATATGTCTTTGTCAGTAGACAACTTCCATTGTCTATGTGCACCTCCGCATACTTCACTAGCAATTTCATAATTGTTAGTTTCATTATAGATATAAAATAAACTGGATTTGAATCCGTAGGTAATATATTCCCCATTCTTATTGTAAAATGAGCCCTCTAAAAATCCCTTTGATATTTTATTGGAGTGTAATTTCTTGTGAGTTATTGAACTATTGTTACTATCTATCTTTGGTAGGTCGATTTGTACAAAGTTATAGTATCCATCTCTATTGGTAATTGAAAATACGGGAGACCCGTCGATTGTTTCAGTAAATTTAACAGAGGTCATGGTATCACCAAGATTTAATCTTCTTATGACATAGGTTTCTTTTTGAGTATCATCCATATCGAAAATAGCAACGGCACTAAATCTTGAACCGACCAACAAATAGTTTTTATAAACTTCTAAACATGATGAAATGAAATTCGCAGGTTTTCTAAATTTAAGACGTTCCTGAACTGTCCAATCATTCTTATTCACTTTTGTGCACAAAAATGGGTCTCTAGGATTTGGGGACTCGAATATTAGAATATAAGAATCATTAGACTTCTTCAGCATACAGTTTGTCACTTTTGAAATGCTCATAATGTCAATGAATTTTTCCTTTAATAGTTCTTGACCATCATCAGAAAACCGTAAGATGAGAATATCACATTTGTTATTTGAGAATATGACAGTGTTGTCCTCATAAACACCATGTGTTAAGGAATAAGATACGAAACGATCATCTGTTAATATGAAAGCAGTTTGCCCCGTGGACACATCGTATTTTAATATCTTACCTAGTGATGTGATTGCTACAAAACCAAAATTAAACCATTGGAATCCCTTGATAATTTCATCTTTGGTAAACTCTATATTTGCGGAAGTAGCTATATCTTGCATGCTCAATACCGTTAATATTTCGGTGTTTCTTGTTCCTTGCGTCAACTCGATCTGCTTCAAACGACCATCATTCCCTGAGGTCAATACTAACATATCCTCTTCCTGAACATCTACCCCCCATGAATTCTTCGTCAAATGGTTTTCATAAATGTTAACTTGCTCTAGATTCAATTCGCCATTTAAGGATTTTAGTCTCCAGATACGGCATGTACAATCTTCAGATACACTTACTAATTTTTCATCATTGTCGAAAAACCTTAAGTTCCATATCCTTGCTGTATGGCCCCAACCAATTGATAATTCTTTACCTGTCTTGAAATCCCAGATTCTAATTGATCTGTCATCTGAGCAACTTGCTATATATTGACAATTACTACTGATGGTAGCATAGAAAATAGAACCTTCGTGACCTAACAGATTATGAATTATCTTTTGTTTATGTAAATCCCAGAGTATAACACCCTGCATGACTGTACCAGCACATATGTAGACACTCTCATCATCTAGCACTTTGATAGAACCAGAATACAGAATTGATCTCTCTTCAGGCGGGAATTTCTTGGAAATGACATTAAACCCCCGATCAATTATAACAACTTGATTATAGCATGTCAACAGGTAAACATAGTTCTTGTCATTTGAGAATTCTGCGCTTACAACCCATTCTAACATGGAATGTTCAAGTTCAGAAATATCGGATTTAGCGCTCAGCTCCTCAAACGTAGTTATAGCGACAGAAGTCCCCCCATGCAAAATGAATTCACCTTTATTATTAAATTGGATACCATGGACTTTGTTCTTATGGAATATCCTACATTTGTTCAATAATGTACCTATTTTATAATCGTACACACACACAAACGGACCGTAAGCTGTCACAGCCCATCTCTCAAAGTATTTTACACAAAGTGAGGGCCCGACATGTAAAATCGATTTCATATTATATTTGGCAGTAGCTACAGAACTGGTGGCAATTATTCGTTAGTCTCTTACTTTTATAACTTCCTATCTTCAGAGGTTTGAACTATGCAAGCCTGATGAAATTTTTCAAAGTCATCGCACAACTACCGACAAAAATTAGAAAATTCGAAATTTAAATATAATACTTTAAATAGAGCAATTTGCATTGAATTCTACGTACAATAGTATAAATAATTCTAAGTCTATTAAAATTTAGTTTCAAAATAGTTCCACAAATAAAAATCTATCTTGGACCTTTGTGGTAGTTGATATTCTCAATGCGCCTATTTACTGCTCTAGTTGTTGGCTGCAAAGAGTTTATAGCCTTCTGATGATGCATGGTTGATCCTGAACCAACCATATTATGCAATGAGTGCCTTGGAACACCTGTAGCATAGAGTGAACCAGCACTCACAGGCCTTGCTTTTTGTAAAGGGTTTGTATCACGATTAAATAATGAAGTTTCTTCTTTCCAAATTGTGGCGAGTTGTCTCTGTAGTTTTGCCTTTTCTGATTTTGAAAGAATATCATCGAACTTCTTGGTACCAGCTCCATATGTGAATAGAGATGTGTCATTAAAATTAGCTTCTTTACCGTTTGGATTTCTAATGCCCAATGTTTTTTGCTTTTGTTGTAATCTCATTAATGCCTTGTTTAATGGATTCGTGAATCTCCTTATGTTAGTGTATTCGTGAGAAACTCTTTCAAACTCCTTTTTAACCTCAATGTTACTTGCCATGAATATATAGTCTATACCATAATTTTGCATATTAAGATCCATGATAGAGTTTTCTCGCTGTAACCACAGTTTTTTCTGAGTTCTTGATTCACCATCAATACCATCAGATTTCAAAAATTGTTGAAAATTGTTAAAGTTTATTGATGCATTCCCATTTGTAAGGCCGGAATTTGCAGTCCCAGATCTTTCGTTATTACTTGGACCATGCTTTGATTCAAGATGACTAGTCATTCCAGAAGACGTGGTTTTTCTCTGAAATATATTATTAATTTTTGAAGAAGTTTGATTGTTATCCGAGCCAAGGTTTTGTAGATTACTCGTTAAACTCGAAATAGATGATGAAAAAGGGTTCTGTGCGTTTGAATTTTGGTTTTGATTCTGTAACGGTTGGTTGTCAATTGGAATTTTGTCACTTCTTGTTAATGATGTGTACTCTGGTTTTTGAATCTGAGTGTATCCATTTTGTCCAATATTTGACTCTTGCTTCCTTGATTCTTCTCCTTTGGAATCTTCTTTACTTAGACGTAATTCTTTTGCAAGTGAATTTTGAATTGAAGGAGGGCGTTCAAAATGACGCTCTACACCAGTTGACTGTGATAATATCATACTTGGGATATATTGGTCAGTTACACTGGCCCCATCTGTATGCATGTTATATGTACTGCTATTATTAGTTACATTTCTTTTCGATTCATCTGGAGTACTAGAAGTGTCCAAGGTTGTGTGTGTTGACTTGTCGTTAATTTGGTTAGTATTAGTGGATTTGGTTGGATTTTTTGCATATTTGATATCACCACTATCATCTGGTTCTTGTTCATCTTGATACAAGGGATTTGAGTTGGAGTTAAAATTCTCAATAGTATTGGCAGATTTATTGCTTTCATTGTGATATGAAGTGACTTCGACTTTCGTATTACTGTCACTTCCTTCTTTTGAAGTAGAAACTATTATATCTGATTCATTGGTCGCTAGAGGTGTAGCATCACTCAGTTCCTTTGGATTGATAGCATCTATATTGATTATATCTTCACTTATCTCTAATTTGGTACTTGATTTTTCTATATGTGCACTTGAAGATAATTGTTCTTGTTCGGAATAAACCGTGGACAATGGCGCTCCTCTCCCCGCTCTATAAGAATTAATACTAGCTGAACTTTCATCATTACTACCAACACGTTCCAACGAGATTTCGAGCTTCAAAGTACTTGAAGGTTTATTATCTAATTGGTCAGTTAAGGATGGGCTATCTTTTTTCTCAGATTCTAATTTGTGTTCAGTTACGACGCTTCGGTTTTGCTCCTCTGTATCTTCGTCTTCTGTAAAATAATCAACCTCATCTTCCACATGGCTCATGTAATTAGACAGGAAAGTGTTGCTGTCAGGGTCATTTTGTAACGTTACCACAGAATGTGTACTTTTGCTTCTTCTTGGCTTTAACTTCATGTAACCAGTGGTTGATCCTAAATTCAATCCATTAGAAGGACTCAAAATTCCACTTGAGTGACTTCTTGGTAATCCTGTAGTAGCTGGTAGAGTACCAGGATTTGATTTGACTCTACCAAGGGTAGTCATATTTAATCCACTAATCGCTCTTTTTCTTGATAGGGTATCTGAACTTTTGCATTTCGTAAAAGAGCCACTTGACTTGCTTCCTGGTGACCCAAATTCGTATACGTTATCATGGGTTAACACTCTATGTAAACCTTTAAAACTGGCTGTACTTTTGGCTCTTGATCTTGTAGAAAATTGTCTTATTGGTTTTGTCGGATGATTAGTTCCAGTTGTTACCATTACTGTATTAGGCTATTCGATTTTAAATGTTTGTAAGTTATGGACGATAAAGTAGAATAGTATAATAGCTTGTTGGTATAGTTTGTATCTACTATTCATTACTCTTCAAACGTTATCTAACAGAATACAACTATTCTAAAAACAAGGTCTTTTTTTTTCCTGCTTTTTCCGCACAAATCACTAATATATAACAGATTTATCAAATATATATATATATGTATGTATGTATGTATTACAAGCCTTAAAATTATTTATACGAATGTTCAATCGTTCACTGATGGATTGGAGAATTTTTTTTCCCATAGTAGTAGAGATCTAGTCAGCTCATCCATCATTACCAAACAGTTATCATACTTATCAAACATAGAGTCTACTTGTTTGATAAATTCTTCGTTTTCGACAAATCTCACTAGATTATCTCTAGTTAACTTATCTTGACTTAATTCCCATTGAGTCCTTGAAATAAATTCTAAGATTGCGGCCACTCTTCGTTTCATTTCACTCATTGAAGTTTTTTGAGATGGAACTCTTGGTTTAACAGCCTTTGTTGCGCCAATAGATTCCATAGAATTATTACTGTTCTTGTTGGAATTTCTGGTATTGCTGCTGCTACTACTACTTCTGGTGTTACCTCTATTATTTTTCTTGGTATACTTTGTTACTCTACCTGACCTTCTAACGTTTCTATCTTTCTTTTTCTGATCGTCTTCACCTGAAGAGGAATATTGTTTTGATGCATTATTATTGTTGGTGTTGGTGTTATTATTACTGTTATTACTATCACTATTGTTATTTGTCGCATTGGCATTATCTTGTGAGGTTTCATCATTATTAGTATTTTCATTATTGGTCGTCACAATATTGTCAGAGTCGAGTGCACCATTCGATCCGTCCTCCACGTCATTACCACTGGGGCTACCATTTTCTGGAATTGAAGTGTTATTTTGAACCACTGAACTGACAGTCGCACTTGAATTGGTCTTGCTATCCTCAGGCACAGGATCATGCTCACTAGGGTTGACATCCTCCCTTTTACTTTCTTTTATCGCCTTTTCTAGCATTCGCTGGTATTGTTTCTCTTCCCTTGCCATAAACGTCGCTCTTTTCCTATCTTGTAATTTTTTCAATTCTTCTTCGTCTGGAGAGTTACCGCCTACGGATTCTGAATGCTTCTTATCATCCTCACCTGTTGTTTGAGCACTGTCATCATTGCTATGCCTTTCTTTCTCCTGTTTCACATCCACATGGTCACCATTACCGTTCGGTGTCTCTTCGTCATTCTTAAGCGCGGGCAGCGTATCCTGTGCAACGGCTGTCGAAGTACTCTTCTCAACGGCAGTCCCATTGCCGTCGACAGTTGCGCCACGAATGTGGTGGCTGTGCGTACTCTTACCATTACGGTCCTCATCGTCGTCATTACTGCTATTAGCATTACTACTGCCACTACTACTACTACTATTCTTCCCACGTGATTTGCTGTTATTATTCGGGTTGTAGATAGATCTTGATTCACCAAACTTGTTGATGTAGAGATTGTGGTATTCGGGTTTGCACTGCTCACACATGTATTTATCTGGAGGGTTCTTGGTGATGCCGACACAATAGCCGTGTTGCCATACACTGCAGAGGTCGCATTGGATGAAGAACCCTGAATCGTCCGGAGTGTCGAACTCGCCACAGACACATCTCGTCTCGCCTTCTTCATCATCGTCTGCCTCTTCCACAATGTCCTCGTCTTCGACGTCATTGGTGCTTTTCATGTCTGTATCAATAGCAGCGTTTGTTGAAATGATGCTCATGTAGGATAAACTGGGAGGGGGTGGGGGAGACAATATTAAACAACAAAAATGGTATCTCCGAGATTTATTTATGCTGAAACGATTACCATATATATATATATATATATATAGTGATAACGATATGGATGCGAGTTGGTGTTGTGCGAGGGGGGGGGCGGTTGGGTTGGCCATCATCAGCGTAAAATCCAGGTACATCACTAACAAATCCTGACGTAACAGTGGAAAATTATATGAAAAGTAAAAGGAAAAAAAAGAGAATATCAGAGTCCGGGTAACGCGACCCATGGAACGAAATAACCACATCACATGACAGTGATGTCCTGTTTGGTTTACCGAGTTGGCGTGAAGCCGATCCGATCCGATCCGGTGCGTCTGGGCTGGTCCGCGGGCCAGGAAGGATAGGCCGCGGGCATTCCCCGAGTAGGAGGGGAGGCTAAAAGGGTCGGCCGGGCCCAGAATCCGGTTACGCTGGCACTGAAGCACTTCGCCACCGCACGCCCGGACGCACCACAGAGGCCACGTTCCGGTCAGGACTGATAACAAACACGTCCGGGAGTCGGCGTGAGCGTGAGCGTTCCATCTTCACCCCCCGTCTCGTCCCTTCCCATGCAAGATTATATACGAATAATACGCTATCCTCAACAGAAACCAAATCCACAGACTCTCCGTCTCATCCAGCCCCTTCTCGCTCTGAGACACAGGATGTTGAGCGCCCGTCCCTCCTCATCATGTATGGTTTTGTCTTACGTTATATGTAATCCCTCTTTTTCTCTCTGGTAAAGAAATATATTTTTAGTTTTCCTTTGGCGAGAGACACTGTGCTTTTTTCCGTCTCGTAGAGAGAGATTTTCCCTCTGGAACAGGTGTATGAGATTTTTTCTGTTATAAAAACAGAACAAGAACACAGAAAAGTTTGGTCCGTTTTTTCTTCGTAGTTTAAGAACGAACATCGCCCCAGCTAGACACAGTACACTGTTCACATCCATATCCAGATATAAAGTATTAGGACTCTATTCGACGTTAAAATATAAAGAGTTATATCGTTGCATTTCATATCACCACACATCGTCACGTAATCAGGGGAAGCTTCTATCGTCCTATCTCATCGTCAGACTAGAATATATTTATATACCCATTTGTACGCAGGGACGCACGGCACACATCGAATCTTCGTTCTAGTTTCATAATTCACATCAATATATGAGGAAGAAAAGAAGCCCGTCTAACAAAAACGATAACAACTTCTTACTTCCGAATCGTTTAATTTCGAACAGTAGTAACACATCCAATAGTGGTACCGGTAACAATGGTACAGAAATTAATGACGATCAAAAATCTAACGAACTTAATGAACCTGACGATAGTAGTCTTCTACTACTAAATCATAAGAACAAGAACAACAGAAATATTGATATTTCAACTACTAATTACTCATATTCTTCTTCTTTATCCTCGTCTTCATCATCCGGCTCTTCGACTTTTTCATTTTTGAAGGCAGCTACACCGTCCTCGTCTTTGTCTAACACCTCCATCAAGTATACAAAGAGTGATGGAAAAGTCATCTTGAAGAGAAACCCTAGAGATCCAACCTGCAGTGATTTTGTTGATGTCGATGCCATCATTGAAAAGTTGTGGAATTTAGGTGGTAGTCACGTGAGCTCACTCTCATCTTCTTCCAACAATAATATCTTGAAATCGTCCAAAAAGAAAAAAGATTTCCCATTTCATTCGTGGGAAATTCAATTGATTCTAACTCATGTTAGAGAGGTCTTTTTAAATCAACCGAATTTATTAAAGTTACAATCCCCAATCAAAATCGTCGGGGATATACACGGGCAGTATAATGATTTACTAAGGATATTAAAATTATCTGGCATCCCCCCAACGTCCAATTATTTATTCTTAGGTGATTATGTCGATAGAGGTAAACAATCTCTGGAGACTATCTTATTGTTATTTTGTTATAAACTTAAGTATCCAGATAATTTCTTCATGTTAAGGGGTAATCACGAGTCTGCTAATGTCAACAAGATTTACGGGTTTTACGATGAATGTAAAAGAAGATGTGGAACTTCCAAAATTTGGAAAAACTTTATTGATGTCTTCAATACTTTACCAATCGCAGCAATCATCCAAGACAAGATATTTTGTGTTCATGGCGGTATATCGCCCGATTTGAATAGTTTACAACAAATTGAAAGAATTAATAGACCAACTGACATTCCTGATGAAGGTTTGGTTACGGATTTATTGTGGAGTGATCCAGATCCATCAATTCAAAACTGGTCATTGAATAATCGGGGTGTATCTTTTACTTTTTCCAAGAAAAACGTTTGGGAATTTTGCTCAAAGTTTAAATTCGATTTGATTATTAGAGCTCATATGGTGGTGGAAGATGGATATGAATTTTTTGCTAAAAAGAAGTTAGTAACCATTTTTTCCGCTCCGAATTATTGTGGTGAATTTGAAAATTGGGGTGCAGTAATGAATGTGACACCAGGATTAATGTGTAGTTTTGAGTTGCTGAAACCACATTCTATTAAACATAAAAAGAAACTGTAAGATGATTTATGCCATTTCATAGATTGATCCAAAAAAAATTTCGTTTTTGTTTTCCGTAAACTTATTTATGATACCATAATCCTTTTTTTATTTTATTTATTCTATTAAATAACGTGTTAGGAAAATACTACAATAAATTTTTATATACCTGTTAAACAAATACAAATATTAAGTGAAGTTGGATGAAGATATTATTAATATAATTAAATATTTTGGATAAAAAAATTGAATTCCTCCGATACGGGGAGTCGAACCCCGGTCTCCACGGTGAAAGCGTGATGTGATAGCCGTTACACTATATCGGATAGTAAACTTGATGGTTGGGAAATCTCAGTTGGTATTGTAGTTCTAATAACGTGAGCACCTAATACTTTCAATCGCATTTAATTGCTCAAAAATTTGGTAAACTTGTAGGAATACTAAGCATCGACAGGAACTAGTACGCAATGATTAGTCATCGTATAATAGTGTCGATAATTGTAATGAATAATTAAGATGATTATTGTAGTAGTATGTGTAGAAGGTTAATACATACGCTGATTGGTTATATGTTCTATATAATAAATGACATAAGATGTGGGTTCGATGTCTATAGAAGATATAACCACATTTTCAGTTTATATACCAATTGTTGAGTACAAGTAATAAATCTTTAATATAGTCCTCTGTTTAATGTGGGCTTACTAACTAATAATTAATGTGGCTTAGTATTCCAACATAACTATGATTGCTATCACTTAACTAGCAATCATATTATACGATAACTAGTCATTGTGTATTAGTTCCTTCAATGCTTAGCATTCTTACAAATAGGAAGTAATACAATGATGCTGAGCTGGCAAGTATTATTTAACACATAAGGACAGCAACATCATTAATTGTACAGTACGTTAAAGACATATTAATTGTACTCAACAATTGGTATATAAACTGATGATGTGGTTATATCTTCTATAGACATCGAGCCTACATCTTATGTCATTTATTATATAGAACATATAACCAATCGGCGTATGTATTAACCTTCTACACATACTACTACAATAATAATCATCTTAATTATTCATTACAATTATCGACAAAACTATGGCATGGAAAGAATAAAATTAAAGAATATAACACAATATTGGAATTTGTTCATTAAATACAACCTGGAGGCTAATTTCTACTTCAACTAACGATAAAGATAGAACTAGTTAGCGTCCAGTGATGGTTAATAAAGTACAAAAAATATTTTCCCATTCCAATTGTTGGAGGAATTAATAGGAATTAAATTGCTCCGATACGGGGAGTCGAACCCCGGTCTCCACGGTGAAAGCGTGATGTGATAGCCGTTACACTATATCGGATAATAAACTTAATGTTTCTTTGAGGATTTAGTTGTGACCTAACTGTATGTCTGGTAATACGTGCGTTTAATTTCGAGGCTAACTTAATAATTCGTGATAGATATCATAGTCTTCATTAAGCTTCTAATAGTATCGTCATACTACAAATACAATCTTTAAACTTTTAGGAATGCTAAGTGTAGGAATGTTAAGCATTGAAGGGACTAGTACACCGTGATTAGTTATCGTATAATAGGATTGCTAATTAAACGATAACAAAACAAAGTGTTGCAATACTAAGACACATTAGTAATTAGTAATCCAACATTAAACAGAAGAGTATATTAAAGATCCATCAATTGTGCTCACCAATTGGTACATAGACTGATGATCTGGTTATACCTTCTATAGACATCGAACCCACATCTTATGTCATTTATTATATAGAACATATAACCAATCAGCGTATGTATTAACCTTCTACACATACTACTACAATAATCATCTTAATTATTCATTACAATTATCAACAATTATCTTGTTTTTCGCAGGTATGAAGAAGATATACCCAAAGCTATTGGGATCCTTGCGTAATGTTATGGCATGAATGCCTGATGGACTTAGTTTGGCAGATTCATGGTCCCAAATTATAGCTTTAGCCCCAAAGGGAAGAAACAATGTTAGTTTTACCTTGACGTGTTGTCGGGAAATCGCCTTAATTGGTAATTGTCCAGTCTCCTTGTGTTCTAAACAATTTCGAATGTTGGTAGCAGCTGTAACTGCATATTCCCAAAAACGTAGTCGGAGTTTGCTTAGATATAGTAGCGTGGTTGCATCAGTTTTTATTGTTCTAATGTAACGCTCTGCTCTCCGGTTAGCAGCATTATCCTATGTGGACGAGTATATGTGGTTAATCCCTTTCGAGGATAAGTAGGCTTGTAATTGAGTGTTAGAGAATTCACTACCTCTGTCAGAGATGAATTCCCATACTTTCCTGTTGAATTGGGTTTCCACATAATGTATATTTCTTTTTATTTGGTTCAGAATCGTCGAGGATTTTTTGTTTGGGTGTGTCGACGTCATACAGAACCGAGTATTGTTGTCGACCATGATAAACATATACCGTTTTATATGTATGGCGGTAGTGGGTATTGGGCCAAAGATATCCATGCACCAAGATGAACCGGGTTTGTGAACAACTCTGTGTCCATTCATTGAGCCTCTGTAGTGACTTCGTCTAGTTGCTTTGTTGACCCGACATATGTCACACCAAAATTCTTGGGTTTCATTCACTAAATTGATCTGTTCATCTTAGTGGTTATGTTTGATCGAATTTTTTATTTGGTTAACTCCTACATGTCCCATTCTGATGTGAGCTTCTTTTATACTGATGATTTTCTCCTTTACATTGGGGTTTTTATCCATGTCTGGTAGCCTTCACCTGGCGTTTAGGAGGTTCGATTAATTCGTCTCTCTTTACATGTATTACTCCATTTATGATGCATGTCGCGATTCTCATCTCATTATTGTTAAGATTCTTGTACTTATTTCTCAACTCCAGATCTGTATTTGTGGCTAAGTCAAAACCACTGATTATCGTGGCTTGCTCAAAGTATGCTTTTAGGTAGTAATCGTCGGATTGGCTTTTGATTTTTATCAATCCAGTACCTATAGCATTTACAGAGTTGTCTTTGCCAATTCCATAGAGTTGTATGGCGTTTGTGAGAGTTTGGTAGTTGTGTAATATTCTCTTATCATTTGTGAGATTTACTCCAGCTGCTGTATCAATGACCACTAGATTATTGTTAGTGCGTTTTGGTTTCTCCTTCTTTGTTTTTTGGATCAGAGATCTTTGCTTTTGTTTGGCCTTTCTTCTTGTATCCGGTGTACATTGTATTTTGCGGATGACTGTTTTGATGTTGTTCTCTGAGGTAAGGCCTAAGATTGTTATGTGTTCTCTTCCGACAGTTTCTTGTGATGTGAAACTGAGAGTTGCAAGTGTAACACTGTTGTTCGTGTTCTTCAGAATTGTTTACACCCGCTTCGGAAATAGTTTTAGTGATTGCAGTGATTGTTTCTTCCGCAATCTTGTAATTGTCTTCCAAGGAAATATGATA
>JAJMDR010000078.1:0-24715 GCA_030573655.1 Cylindricascospora bacillispora
AGGCCTCTGGGAGATCGTTTCGTTGTTTGATGCGGTGGATATGAAGACAGTGTTCTGTGTTGTTGCTGGTTGGTTTATATATATCCATAATTTTTTCCTGTTGTTCAGTATATGTTGTTGTTGATGTTTTGTTTGTTGTTTGTTTTCGTTTGTTTTTCTTTTATGTGAAGCTCTTTTGTTTTTTAGTTAAAGATGTTTTTGGAATGTAATCAAGTATGGTGATTTTTATCTTACAGTAGACTTTTATGATTCTAAGTACTGGATATAGCTCATATGTCAAACTGAATATTAATACCTTTTTTGAAGTATATTCCGTTTTGGATCTTAAATATATTTTTATTTGAATCTACTTGTATTTATATTAATATAGTAAAATAAAATATAGTCTGAATTATTAACAGAATAGTCATATTTATCCGAACCTGAGGTATTATTTGCAGTAAATATTATGTGTAAGTTTTTGTTATTGTTGCTATATTAATGTCAATCTTCGGAAACTGAATTAGTGAAAAGAAAGTTATTAAATTCTCAGGTGGTTAGATACGATGCTTTGTGTATCCTTGGTGGATTTTCGAGACCTCTTGGTTAATAATATTGAACGAGGTATAGTTTCATTATATAATAATGCAACTTGTTGCTTACTTACTGCTATATTAGCTGTTATATTATGATAAATATTTATTAGGTGAAAGATATGAAGGAACTGGAATGAATTCCAATCTAAAATGTAAAGTAAACTTGTTATTTATCTTATAATTAATACATTATGTTATATAAATAAAAGAGTGATATTTCTCGTCAGAATTTTATACGATTTTATACGACAGTGAACCGTAAAGAATAAAAATACTGTAAGTCCACCGTCTCTCCCTTATGAATACCTTTTACCAAGTAATTTGAGATATTGGAAGCAGTGTTCCTTATTCCTTATACGTGTCATTTAAAATACTGAAGTAACTTATTCTTCTTGATTGGATCACACAATTTGCAATGAATCTAGTTATTCCTCGAATCGTTGTTGAGATCTCTATCTTTGTATACCATGTTAATTATATAGTAGAGATTAAAATAAAACCACAAATTACCAGTACTTGTTTCTCAGGAACAAGAGGTATTTTTATATGTATCATTTTAGATTGCTTTATACTCTTTATTACAGAAACATCTGTATTGCCTATTGAAATGTCTCTACTGATTAGAATGGTGTTCCCATGTAAGATATTAGTAAATATGTAGAACATTCTCTTCATATGCAAAATCTACATTACCCAATGTATCAATTACAACTACAGTATTATTATCGAGTGCTAGTTTCCTCTTGTTTGGTTCAATCATTAGTTGTTGAGACTAAAACTTTGTTTTCACTGGCAAGTCATTGTACTTTTGAGAATACTATTTAGTCACTAGTCTCCAAATTATGACGTATGATCCCTATTCAGATCTTTAGATAATTTTTTCCATTGTGTAACTTAGAGTTATAGGAATTAGCCAATTTCTCAGTATTTCAGGAATTCATTACCTTGTATTCTATATTTTTTCACTAATATTGTTGATTTTGTATTCTACAATACAATATTATACATCAGATAAAACATTATGCATGTTTTACTTTTAGAGAATTCGTAAATCATTGAGAGGAATACTTACAATTTTCTCTGGTAAAATTTCTGTCATGAGACTACTGTCATCATAATATGACGAAATCATGTATATTTCTATTAACTTAAACTTTATAAAAGTGATCTGTAGCGGTTCAGTTCAAGGGGAGAAATACGAGATAAGATGCATCCATTACTTGAAGTCTGATATCTAGACTGTGAAGGACTTCATTTTTAATTTTTGAAGTTGCTGGATTATCTAAGATATATCTAAACTCTTGTACCACCTCTCACAATAAGTGCCAATTTGATAATTGTAATGGATAACCAAAGATTTTTGTAGAAATGGGAATCATTGAAATGCATAGAACAAAGTGTTTCCTATTATCTGACAATAGTACTAATCCAATAGTGATTTAGTAATACTTAAGGGAATTGGAAGCAATATATGGCGTAGTATTCAACGAATACCATTGTCTAATAATGAAAATAATACAATAGCAAGACTGAGTTACAAATCGATCATCATTGGGGATATGCCGCAACAATATAAGCAATAGGGTGTATTAAAGGCCCTTTACATGAGCTCACAAATTAGTATATGTAGGAATACTAAGTATTGAAGGGACTAATACACAATGATTAGACATCGTATAATATGATTGCTAATTAAACGATAACAAAACAGTTATGTTGCAATACTAAGATACGTTAGTAATTAGTAAGCCAACATTGAACAGAAGAGTATATTAAAGATCTATTAGTTACACTCACCAATTGGTATATGAACTGATGATGTGGTTATATCTTCTTTAGACATCGAACCCACTTCCTATGTCATTTATTATATAGAACATTTAACCAATCGGCGTATGTATTAACCTTCTACACATACTACTAAATCAATAATCATCTTAATTGTTCATTACAATTATCGACAGTACATATAAACCCTATATATGACTATATCTTCTATATCTTCTATATCTTCTATATACATCGACCCCACTTCCCGTGTTATTTATTACAAAAAAACACATAATAAATCAGCGTATATATCAACCTTTTACACATACTATTGCATCAATAAAAGGTTAAGTTATTCCCCACGATTATCGACACTATGCAGAGTTTAAAGGCTGAAGACTTCTTTTTGACGAGCATTCTTCCTTCCTATTTTTCATAAGAATGTGGGAAATGGTAGATCAACACTATTGAAAATGTTAGAAATAAGGGATCATGAAGGTTTTACAATTGATCATACTTGAATTGTCGATAATGGTGATGAATAAATTAAGATACTTTATTGATGTAGTATCTGTAGCTGTCTAGTACATACACTTATCGAGTATATATTAAATATAATACAGGGTTTAAGAAGTGCGTCAGAATCTATAGAAGATACAACCCCTATCAGCAGTTTATGCATTATTCATGTTTAACCTGCCGTAACTGATCTAGAAATTCATAGAACTTTCTTCCTGTGAATATTCTTTATCATACCATATGTACTATTCCTAAGTACACTGTCGATAATTGTAATGAATAATTTAAGATGATTATTGATTTAGTAGTATGTGTAGAAGGTTAATACATACGCCGATTGGTTATATGTTCTATATAATAAATGATATAAGAAGTGAGTTCGATGTCTAAAGAAGATATAACCACATCATCAGTTCATATACCAATTGGTGAGTGTAACTAATAGATCTTTAATATACTCCTCTGGTTAATGTTGGCTTACTAATTAGTAATTAATGTGGCTTAGTATTCCAACATAACTATGATTGCTATCACTTAATTAGCAATCATATTATACGATAACTAGTCATTGTGTATTAGTTCCTTCAATGCTTAGCATTCCCACATACTCCATATTCCGCTTCAAGAATTTTAATGGACTGAAACTAAATCTTAAGGAGTTTAACTGAAATAAGCTGTACCACTATAAGTCTCATTGTCAATTGATACGTAACACCTGATTTTATTTACAGAACTCCATTAAACGCTATTTACATGGAACCAGTTGATTATGACTCCATGGCCAAGCTGGTTAAGGCGTGCGACTGTTAATCGCAAGATCGAGAGTTCGATCCTCTCTGGGGTCGTTTATTTTGTTTTTTTGAAGGACGGTGCATTATTGTAATCCGTAAACCAGTTATAGTCCAACATATGTAAACCCCATTATTGATAGTATTTTTACGAGATCTACAGGTTCTGTTGGTTGTGCTAATAGCGAAGTTTCTATAGTGCTTTACACCAAATAATTTTGAAGTAGGCTTTAAAAATCATTATATAAAAAACATTGTTAGAAGAAAAACAGTCCAATAAAGTTGAGTGTGATATACCACTCTTAGCTGGATCCAGGTTGTAGGCGTCTATATTGTCTTTTCTACCTTACATCACTTTAGCTAGATCATATAACGAAACCACTATCATAGTGGTGTCTTGAAAATTATATATAGCATTTTCTCTACTTTAGAGTCATAGAAGGTTAAATGACCTCGTAGAAAAGGAAGGAATCGCGGAACGCAGTACACAATGATTGTTATTATCTGTTAATATTTATTAATCTAGTTATTATACTAAATTGACGATAACTAAGAAATATAGAGCAGGACCAAGGTTGGTAAAGAATATATTAAAGACCCATTATATGTGCGCATCAATTAGTATATAAAGTGTTGATATCGTTATATCTTCTATAAATATCAAACCCACTTCCCATGCTATTTTTTACATAACGCACATAATGAATCAGCGTATATATCAACCTTCTACACATACTATTGAAACAATAAAAGTTTACTTCATTCCCCACAATTATTGACAGTCCTCCTACTTAAATTAAGTTATAATGAATTGATTGAAAGTATATTAGAGATATATGTATACTTATCTTTAATATAATACAAATTGAGCAAATCATAGTTAATAGATATTCGCAGTTAGACAATATCTCCTTAGCTGCTACCAGTTCAGGCTGATAAACTAGTATTATTATTGATGTTAGTTTAGTTTACTTCTTAGAATATCCAGAAATCTGGATGATAGTCAGTCTATATATTTTGCATTCACAACGAATAAACTTCTGGCTAATAGTTGTTAAAATATTGAAAATAACATATTTGTGGTAATAAATTATTACGATCTTACGTCCTGGAAATTAGAAATCGATAATTTTCTTTCCAATTGTAGAACGCATATAACAACCCATTGTAAAAGCTAAGACTGTGTACTCGATAATAATGCGGATTATTAATCATTGAGGAAGAAGACAGGATGCATGAAAAGACAACCAAGTGCTTCAAATGCCTTTTAATCACATGAACTACAGGAACAAGATGAACATGACGAGACTCCTAGGTTGTTTCTTCAGATAAACTTCGAAATATTTCTGTTCTCTTTGAAAGAGAGAATCCCCCTGTTGTCTAACTGCCAGGAGGCATATGATATAAACTTATTTGTAGATCCTAGCTTGTTAATCAATTTCTGTAGTGGGTAAAATAAGAGATGATCGTAACATTCATCACTGTTGAACTGGCGATTGTTTTTACTTTACATACGATATCATGAAGTTGTCTTTAATTAGCTTTTTGTCGGTTGAACATACTACATTAAAATACTACAAACTACCAACTACAACCAGTGGATCAAGCTAACATATATTATTATAGTTTCGATTTGGTGGTATGTTCATTGCATCACTCAAGTGTTTCAAATGGCTGAATAATGTAAGCTTTTAGTTATACTTTTTGATACAGTGGGGACATAATAGGAGTACTGTAAGTAGATCTATTGTAAATGGACTCAAAAAGTAGAGCTCATTGTCAAGCAGCACGATCAACCATGATGCATACAAATTGTTTTATTGTTTCCGAATTATGAAAGAATGATCTTCATCATATTATTATGTAGTAGCCGAATTTTGTATTGTTGTTACATAGAACAGGAATAATCACATGATAATGGTAATTTCGTTTATTTCACGCCAACAAAAGCACATGCGACCAATATCTATTTTACTTGGAATTAATGTTCGGGAAAGGGGAGGTTCCAAAACCACACGTAAAATATACATTTATATTCATGACGCTAACGTGTATTGATGTTAACTCTTGCTATTTATAAGAACTAGCTCGTTTTATAGAACTCTAATAGCACCTGGGATAAGTAATATCTGCGAAATATGTCACTTTTAAAGCCCTCTGAACTACTGAACAACCTGCGTAAATTTCGTTACCATGGTCCAAGATACCCCGTAAATTCGGTATGGCCTATAGAAAGAAGGTCTGCAGTATTGGTCTTGTTGTTTATTGGGAATGGAGGGGAATTGAGGGTCTTGTTGACTAAAAGATCAAGAAATTTGAGAAGCTTTTCTGGTCATGTTTCTTTTCCCGGTGGGAAGGCCGATGGTCTTAACGAGACTGCACTGGAGGCTGCGAAAAGAGAAGCTGAGGAAGAAATTGGCTTACCACGGGATCCTATAAAGTTGGCCAAAGAATACAACATGGAATTAGAAGATTTGAATTTAGAATTACCTCATTATATGTCCAGAACACTATCTAGTGTTAAGCCGATTGTTTGCTTTTTACATAACCATAAATGCAAAGAAAAGGATTCATCTCCATTAAATGCCACCAAATTCTTTGGTAAATTAAATCCTGGTGAAACATCCTCGTTATTCTCCGTCCCATTATTAGATTTGGCCGATGAGAAACTACCACCAACAATTGATCATAAACCAGAATACTTCAAGAGTTTTAAATCTTCTCACCTTTGGGGTGGGTTGTCATGGTTTGTACGACATTATTATTACTACTACGAGAACCCTAATGATTTAATTTGGCTCAAGAATGTTGGTGACTTGAGTTCAGATGAAGATTCACATCTAGCTCTGGATAACATTCCTAAATCACGTGATTTATGGGGTTTAACCGCTAAAATTTTACATGATGTCGCTACTATATCTGTCGGTTATAATGACACCTCGTCTATGAAATTTGGTCATGATGAATTGATTGTTGGGTTACACGATTTTGCCTCTCAAATGCAACCGGGCAAGCGAACTGATTGGGAATATGCAATGCTTAGAGGTGATCCAAATTTTAATTATTCTGATGTTTTACCGAAGGATTATATGGAGTTGTTGATGAGTCCTGATAGGGACTACTAAGAGGATGCCACAAGAAAAAATTATCCGCCCTCATAAGCTTATGATTATTCTATTTCATGACATCAAATAATATTATTTGCTGTTTATTATATATTCATATATTTAACAATGTATTTTTGTATATAAAAAAAATAAACATAATTTATTATTATATGTTTTTTTTGTTTTAGTTCTAAAACAAAGGAATCCAATGATGAGATCAATAATTCAAATAACTATATCAGAGACTAGAATTATATTAAGTAAGGAAAAAGAAAAACAGGAACAAAAATGATATTCTTATCGTTTTTGATTTTCTTAAGCCAAACTTGGTAAGTTGGAAGTGTCAATAGACTTGTTGACTTGAACAGGGTTAACCTTTTGGTTGTTGTTACGGTTGTTGGTCTTACCACCGTTTCTACCACCCCTTGGTTTACCACCTTGCTGTCTACCACCGAAGTTCTTTCTGGAAGATGGTAAAGAGTCAGAAAAGGTAGCATCGAAGTTCAAGTATTCTTTGGTTTTCAATTGCTTAGACTTAACAGTCTTGACTTTAGTTGGTTCAGCGTAAACTTCTTCCTCCTTCATGAATTGGTCAGCACTGGCTAATTGTTCAACAGTCTTCTTTGGTTCTGGGACCTTGTTCAAGTTGTTGGAAGACATTTGTTTCATGTAGTCTTCAAGGGTCATCTTTGGTGCACCATGTTCTTCTTCAGTTTCACCATCAGCTTTTTCCGAATCTAATTCTTCAGCAGCATCGACTTCAGCAGCTTGTTCAGCCTTAGCTTCATCTTTGTCATCACCCCAGCCACGAGCAACCCTCTTTTTGGTGTCGACTTTACCGGTTCTGGAATGACGGTCAGTGGCCTTTCTTGTGTTTTGCTTCTTGGTGGCAGCAGAGTTTGGAATGTCCTTGGATCTGTTCTTGTCTCTACCTGCAGTCTTGTCTCTGAATACACCTTCGTTACCAGATGGTTTTGGTCTATTTGGATTAGCTCTGGCAGGGTTAGCAGATGGAGGTGGCACATCAGCCTTCTTGGATGAGGTGGTCTTCTTCACTAGTTCCTTTGGAGGAAGAACAACAACATCAGCATCTTCAACGTCGTTACCTAATAGATCAAATGGATTGGACATTGTTATATATATGTGTGTGTGTGGATTTGGACTGTTTGGCTAATGAGAATCCTGTAACTAACAGCAACTAGTGAATAAAACACAACAAAGAATAATAATGAATTGTTTCACCACTGAATAATTAATAAAACTATGAAAGAAGGAAACAAGTTTTTTACTGCCAAAAAACAAGAACGAAAAGAGGATTTATGAAAAGATAATATGGTAAATTTTTCTTCCAATCCTAAGAAGAACGACTTCCCCTTGGCTCTCAACCAAACTTTTTTTTAAATACACTACTAGATTAGAGCAAACCAGGCAATATTAAACGTTGTCCCTTTACCCTATGTCCAAATTTTTCACTTTTTTGCGGTGAAATTTTTCAATTCTTCAGAGGGGAGAAAGAAAAGTCCCAGAAAAAAAACTTTTTGTGAGTCTGAGAAACTTTTAGTACGTCGATCGTTCTGAAACTTTCTCATGAGGGCATGTTTCTCCCAGCTGTCCATTGCCTCCGCGCGTGATAGCGCCGTTCATCTGGCGGAACCACACGTTCGCACCCGAAAAGCGGCAGTGCGGTGATGGGGGGGATTGGCTGCTACAGCCCCACGAAGGTGCAGAATCATTTCGGGGGAGTAGGGTTCTCCCCCCCCGTGTCGGTTTCAGTCACGGGACAGGGCGCCGGCAGTTAGTTGGACGGGGCCTCTTCGTAACACACCACTGGAAGAATGGTGATGGCAGAAGACCAAGCAAGTAAGGAGGCATTCTTGGTTATGGCGAGTTCGTGTTTATCGTAAGGAAACGATAATAATAATGGCCCTGGGTTTGATCACATGGTTATCATTTACAATTATCCTAGTTTCCACACGCATCGCACGTCCAGCCAATTAATGGCAATCGTATGAGATTCAGGGTTTCCTTTGCCATGTTGACGTGCTTGGAAAATGACCTTTAACTTGTGTCTACATTGCAAAAACATTCTCCACCGCTCCACAAGCACAAACATATATATCTATACATGAAACCCAACAGCCATGTGCCCACTGCCTCTGGGAGACCTTAGTGTTTACGGGTACTTGTTCTCAAGTTTTTATTGCGCTATTTATAACGGGACGACAGTGCTGCTCAACGTCCTTTCGATGCTCTGTGGTGCACCCATTGAACTCCGGTGCACGTGATCGGATAGGTCAGTCAGTGGTGTATTCAAGAACAAAATGTCCAAAATTTAAGGGATATTTAGGAAAGCCTCATTGAAAGGAATGAAAGCTGGGATTTTTGCCTCACCAACAAGGGGATACAACCAAGGTATTCGAAAAAAGTATAAAAAGGTCAGGAACAGTCTCGATATTAGCTTGCTGGCACCCAAGTAATAATATTGTCATTCCATCTATCCTCTAAGATATCATTTCCTTGTGTTCCGACGTCTCCCAAAATCAAATAAAAACCCCAGACCCAAATGACAATAGAAGACATCTCCGATTTGGACGAATTTGAAGATGAAAGTCTGAATACCGGATCAGACCGAGTATACCAAAACTACATGATGCCTGGTTTAGAACTATTCGATGCTAAGGTCACTATAAATCATTGGCAGCTGAGAGACTGTATTAAGCCTCACACACGAAATTCAAGTCAATTAAACTATATATACGATCATTCGATAAGAGCTATTGATACGGATATACGCAAGTCTCCCATGCATGGCAAGCACTCTGCCAGAAATTCGAGGCGACATAGCTCCGTTTTGGAGTCCCATGAACACAGAAAGAAGAAATTACTACGACACAATAGTAAAACATTAACACCTTCAACTAAAGTGGTAGGATTTAATTTTAAACCAAAATGTTTTAATGAGCTAAATGGGATTTATGCATGCGGCGGCCTTGTTGGATCAGACGACAAGGGTTTCCCGACTAATTGGAACAGATTATCCTTGGAAGAAAATAATGGCGTTGACCCGGCATCAACTCCTCCTGCTGAACCTATTAAGTTGGCTAATCCGAATATTTTATCCGACCACAGCACGTATGGCAACCCTAATATCTGGAAAGGGATTCTTTCTTTATATAATGAGAACACTAAAATGAGGGTATCCCTGATACTAGGCCAATTTATCAATAACTGTGTTATCCTCAATGAAAAGTCAAGTAATCAATATTCTCTATATTCGTGTAATAACGATGGTCATTTGTATCAATGTGATCTGAATAATAATGATGTTAGACTAGTTAAACGATTCCCAGAACTAAAATTCCCCCTTAATAACGCTGCATTATCTCATGACGGGAAGAACATGGTTGTTTCAGGTGATTCGAACAAATTTGCGATATATAGGCAGGACTCTTTGTATGAAGGTTTCACGTTAGCTTATGATAATACTGAAGCCAACACACTGAAAAAATTATCAAAATATGAACTCAGCGATAACACTACTTCGATTGAGAACAACATTTATGAGTCATCAAGTGGTGATCATGGGTTCTACAATTGTTATTCAGAGAATGATCTACAATTGGCAACTCTATTTCAAAACGGTGTGTGTCTGGTTTATGACGTGAGAAATATGTATGCTCCATTGGCTGAAATTAAGTCAACAAGACCTCATTTACATAGTGGTGCCTTTAGGGTCTGTTCATTTAGTTACGGACTGGATGATTTATTATTTATTTCAGAACATCAAGGTAGAGTACACATAGTTGACACAAGAAATTTTGAAAATCACCAAGTCATCTTAATTCCGGATAAGCGATTCGAAAATAATCAGAAGGAAAATGATTCTGCAGACATCAATCATACACCAGGGATTTATCATAATCTGGCTTATAATGCACATCATCGTGATGTGCCACATCGAATAAATGCTATTGAGACAAGTTGGTCCTCGATGTCGTCAACTTTGTCATTTGCCTCGTTAGAAAAGAGGAGAAATTCAATGCCATCGTCACATTCCTCATTAAGAAATGATCCTTGGATAACGTCGGCTTACTCAGTTCCACTACAATTTTTACAACCACAAATTAAACCATACCCAACAGTTGTAGATAAAATAACAAATGAATATGCCTTAGAAGAAGATCTTCTACATGGCTCGATGAACAACCAAAATGCCTCATTTAGAATTCGAAGGGTTTCTACGACAAATATGAGACCGGATGATTCATCTCAAATCGATCCTATAATATTACAAAACACGACAAATAATACATACGATAACTCTGACCCCAGGGGTTCCAGAAGAATAAATATTGAAACCTCATCCACTTCCAGATTGCCTATTGATTCATTGTTTTCTGATGATCTGTATGATGCGTATGATTCGTATACTGATGTCAATAGTTATGATTTAAATCAAACGAGAAGAAATAGATACACTAGTGTTCAAACAGGGACAAGATACTATAATCCAAATACATTGGTAGGATATTCAAATTCAGATGTTGAAGAAAATAATATATCAGGTATTAATTGGATTGAGGATAAAAGTGGAAGTTCATTGATCATCGGCACTTACTACGGAATTATGAAATGGAATATCAACTCTTGGGCCAGGAGAAGCTTTTCAAGTTACGAATTTTGTTAATAGTTTTCGGAAGTTCTTTTTATTTTGGAGCAATATTGTCATGTTTTGATTGTAATTAGTTGCATATTTCTTCTTTTAATATTCGCACTTTGATTTTTGCATCAATATCGGATGTTGTACCAACAAAAAGATGCATATACTACCTATTTATGATAAGATTAATAAAATTTCGGTAATCGTTATTTACAGTATATATAGTGATAGGTGATATTCTTAATTGTTCCATTTGTCACGCTCAGTATTATCAATTTTAATAGGCACGTCTATTGTATTTATGTTGATATCGCTGCATAAACAGCATTTTGTAACCATCAATTGATTTAATTCTTGTATGTTCACAGATTTCCTGTCCTTGGACAGTTTCTTCTGGAATTTTTCTATTTTGCTCTTTGAATTATAATCATTAGAATTTAGGATTGTTTTGATTAAACAATCTGTATGGAAACAATGGCCACAAGGGAATACTAAGAATTTCCTGGTCTGCAAAACATTTAAGCATGAATTACACGAAGCTCCTGGTTCCAAAATTTGATATCGTTCTTTGAATTTAGTTATATCTTGTTGAATTTTTTTCTTCATTTTCAAAGATAATTTAATATCTTCCGAAGTTTGTATCATTAAGTTACTGTGTCCTTGTAACGTGTTTATCAATTCCTCTTTAATATTTGCAATTGTTGTCAGTTCATTAAACAAAGGCAGCAAATCTTTGATACTAATTACACTTTGCGACTCCCTGATAATGGAACTTATAGTATGTTTGATATCCTGATTGGTATCTTCATCATATAGCAAATTCTTGGATATATCTAACCACAATGCTCTTCTCAATGTGATTTTATCGTGTAACGATGGGTCATTAGCTACTTGTTTTGCACTATCTATCATGCCCGATTTTAAGGCTAATTCAACAGCTTCTTGATACATTTTCAATCTAGTGTAAAGATATATGGAAGAGCTTATCTTTGAGAATCTGAAACATAAACGAAGAATAAAATCGGTATCATATTTACCATAATGTTCCTCCAAAAACTGTATGATTTGATACTCTTCTTTAGAGATATTTGCGCTGCTGCTAGTTATCATCATGTATAGTATGGTATTAAAAATTATGGGGTCATCAACTGCTTTTTCCTTCAAGCACCACTTTAAATACGTCAATGCATAATTTTCGCCTATTTGTTTTGATCCCAATATTCCGCTTTTCTTTTGATAGTTAGTAAAATATGTTAATATAGATGGTATTAGCTCTACCTGGTTCAGATGACTTATTAGCATCCACGATTGTATTGTTTTTTCAGGCTCATTGACCAGTAATATTGCTGCATATTTGTAAACAGTCATTGGATCTCGTGAATTTACTAAAATTTTCAGTGCTTCATTCCAATTTTCATGTTTAATGCAATCAGATAGAACAAACTGGTAATCTCTTATCAAATTAGCAAAAAAAATCAACTCTTCATGACGATTCTGATTACTTAATATTTGATAAATTGTTTGTTTATCAAAGGCATACTTATTGATCGTCAAAAAATCTTTCAAATCTTTTTGGAGCATTTTCTTACTGTTTTTGGTATCATTAAATTCATTGACATCTCTGTGTATATTGATGTTTTCGTCAATATCATTCAACTGTTTCATATAATTCCATGTTATCCAGCTTAGTAATATTGTTTTTTTACTCGATTGTGAATCATCTAGTCTTGATAATTTTTGTTTCAGGAATATTTGCAATGAAGAAATATCCTTATTTTGACCTTCTTCAATAAGTCGCAGTGCTAATAAACCTATGCTCTGGTATGAAGTATGCGAGAATGATTCAGCAGCTTCCAATAACTTTTTCTCTTTTAAAAAATGTTCTCCTTGTTTAAAGTATACCATATTTCTTTGTTCGTTACTTAAATCATTAAGTGCTAATGCCTTATTGAAACCTCCTTGTTCGCATAGCAACTCCCATACAGACATGGATTCTCCTTCGATTATGATTTCATAAATACATGTAGTAGAATAACACCAAAAAGTAGGTGGTGATTGAGAATAATCAGCTGTTAGTCCAAGTATTTTCTCCCCATCACGCAATAGAATTGATTCTTCAAAGATAATCTTACTATTCAATTGATTGATTATGGATATAGTATTATTCCTAAGAAGAATAATATGAAATTTTGTTAACAAAATGTCCTTTATAGAGTATTTTGAATCACTTAACTCAATAGTAAGCAATATTTTAGCTTTGCTTAGTATGGTTTGTTTCTTACGGTTCTCTTCATTAACTTCCCCAAACACAACGCCATTTTCTGTAACCCAGCAGAATTGTGATGAGTAAGATGTGAATTTTTGACCTGTTTCTCTACGTAGATGTTGGAACTCTTCAATCTCACTAGGCTGTGTTGATCCCAAATTTTTCGTTCCATACCAACACATGAGTTGATTGCCTTTGGCTATTATCCATATATCATCTTTTGAGTCCCATAAAATTCCATCAACGGATTCGGTAGCATTGTGGTTCTTCTTCTTTATATTGTAAATTTTTTTAGTTATGGGATCATATTTGTTTTTAGTCATATCTATGCTATATACTTCACCCTCTGAAGTACCACATACTAGTACAGTTCTATCGGATGTAATGGACCATTCAATACATGTTAAATTACAATTCTTTAAAACCTTCAAAGTGAAGATCCCTTTCTTTTTTTCTTGTGATTTATTCAATGACAAAATTTGTTCCACTTCACATACGTAATACTTAAAGAGATTTGTCTTTAATAATGCAAATTTCCCATCATAACTCATCCAGACACGTTGAAGCTTTTCAATATTAGCTAGCGGCACTTCAAATTTTGTTACATTAGTCGGTAGGTCTAAATCAATTAAAAACAGTAATCCACTCTTCAAAACAAAGCAAAGAATGTTAGATTGAACATCGGCACAACAAATATCATTTTTTAACTCCTTGATAAAATCCAATTGTACATGCTCTAATTGAACGTTCATCTCTTTGCTTATCCTGTCTATGCCTTTTGGTTATTAGATTAACTGTGTTTCATGTGTTTAAAGGTAAAAACTTCAAAAGTTGCAAAACTTTTGGAACTAAATGAAAGATGCCCCAAACTCCAAGAATAACAATATCGACATTAAAAAAAGACCTAAACAGAAAACTATGAGTAGTAGTGTGCCTGTGAAACTACTAAGTGAAGCCCAAGGTCACGTAGTATCATTAGAACTGACAACAGGCGAGACCTATCGCGGGAAGTTGATGGAGAGTGAAGATAATATGAATATTCAATTAAGAGACGTCACGGTAACTGGAGTTGATCAAAAAATAACCCGCATGGACCATGTTTTCGTAAGAGGATCCCATGTTAGGTTCTTTGTAGTACCAGATATACTCAAAAATGCTCCATTGTTTAAAAAGGGTCCTCAATCGAGACCAGCACCTCCAATCCGTGGACCAAAGAAGAAATAGTTCATTTACTATACAGCTTTATGTAACATATATATAGAATATTGTATAAGCATCATTATCATTATTATTACTTGTCATGGAGAGCCGGGCTCCAATGAACTATTATTTATGTTTTGCATGCTGTTCTCATAAATATGACAAAATTCATCAATATCGATTCTAACTTTTCGGTTTAAGTCGCTCAATTGCGCAAAGATCTCATTGATCTCCTGTTGCAAGTTCTTAGCTTCTTCTAGCTCAGACTGAGTCTGTTGGTGGTGGTTCTTCGATGGTTGAGACATGTCTCCACTCTCTCGGGCTTGTGTTTGTTACTTGTTCAGTTGAAGGTAAATTCATTTCGTCCTGCACAATTTTATAAAAGCTGCGATGAGCTCTTCGCAAAATATCAGAAAGTTCTTAGTTGGATCATAGAACGCACAAACAATTGGAATAGAATAGACTTGAGGTGCAAGAATGGGGGCAAATAATTACATTAAGGATGGGTGGTTTACAGAGCTTAACGATGTCGCCTTTCCTGGCCAAGGTTTTTCGTTACGAGTGGAAGAGATTCTGCATGAGTCTCATAGTGAATTTCAAGATATTTTAATCTTTAAGAGCACAAACTATGGAGTTGTGCTGGTTCTTGATGGGATTATCCAGTGTACTGAGCGTGATGAATTTGCCTATCAAGAGATGATTGCGCATATTCCGATGTATTTGCATGAATCGCCAAAGAAAGTGCTAATTATTGGTGGTGGTGATGGTGGTGTCGTGAGAGAAGTTGTCAAACACACACAATTATTCTCAGTTACCTTAGTGGAAATTGACAAGACTGTGGTGGAGTTGTCAAAAAAATTCTTGCCTGGTATGTCCTGTGAATTGAATAATCCGAAAGTAACTATTAAGTACTATGATGGCTTTCAATACTTGAGAGAAGTTGGACAATGGGCTGAAACTGACAAGTATGATGTTATTATTACCGATAGTTCAGACCCAGAGGGCCCTGCTGAGGCCTTCTTCCAAAAAAGTTACTTTCAATTGCTAGACAATGCATCGAAAGCTGATGGGATTGTCATTACACAAACCTCAGAAAATGTGTGGTTAAATCTAAACTATTTACAAAATCTATTATCCACTGCGCAAACTGTATTTCCCAACACGAGATATTGTTATACCTCTGTTCCAAGCTACACTTCTGGTCAACTAGGCTTGATGGTTTGTTCCAAAAATCAATCGATTGATTTAAGCAAAGCAAAGAGAGCTCCTACTGCGGAAGAACAAGATAAGTTGAAATATTACAATGTTGACATTCATAACGCCTCCTTTGTTTTACCCACTTTTGCTCATAGAATTATAAATATGTAAATAGTTGTAATATGTATATAGATCTATTATAATCAATCAAATATTGCGTCAATAGCAGATTTCTTCTTCTTACTTTTTTTTTTACTCTTTTTCAAAATGGCAGTGGTCATTGACTTGGCTACTTGTTTCTTTAGAGCTTTCGATGGCGGAGTATCTGCTATTTGGCTACTTTCAACAATCTGTCCAATTTCTTCAGAAGAACCATACACTGGTGAAGGTTCGGATACAACAGTCTTCTGTGTATATGATAGTATAGTAGAATTGTAGTTATCCAGCAGGTAAGCTATCATGTCCATATAGATAGATCGTATTCTTGCCAATATACCTATCAGAACTACACCCAGTGTGACAAACTGACCCAACGATATAACCCCATTGAAGTCATAGTATATATTCTTCAGTTTTTGGTTTTTAAATTGGCTCAACTGTATATACAAAGGTACCACAGGTAGATCTCTCAAGGATTTCATATAAAGTATCTTTTCACCATGACGTTTTAATATATTTAGGCTCTTCCACCAAATTGTATGTCTATGTTGGTTCTTGTTTCTGTGGTAAATCAGATGCACCAAATCTAGTTCCCTCTTCAAAGATCTTGTATTATCGTCCATTGTTTGCTCCATCTCTTTGTTTCTACTTTTTGTGTCACAGATTTCTTAGTTAGACTGGGCATCGCTCTTTGGGATTTTAGTTTTAATATAAAGTTGTTAAATATAAAAAGACCGCTTTAATCTCTCTGTACCATTAGATAAAGTCGTAAGACAACCAATAGCTATAAAAATTATATATATACACTGGTATGACCTATTCAAGACCAAAAATGCCTACACCTTATAAACAATCTGTTAATGTGCCATCGGAGTTTACAAGACCACCACCTTATTCTGAACAAGATGTATCTGCTTTGCCGCCAGTGCCACAAAGATCGCTTGATAACTCCTCAGTCCCACCAATCCCACAGAGATCAGTAGGAGGAGATGATGATTCTTCTTCAATACCCCCAATTCCAAAGAGACCAGAAGATGGTCGACAAGCAAGTGAGGATGGTTTGAAATTGGACGATTTCTTTTTGTCACTAAATCCACCATCAAATATGTTTCAACAGGTCAGGCATGCAGTCCCATTACCAAACGTACAATTCTGTGGTCAATTACCCATTGGAACTAATAAATTCTACACAAATATGATGATTGGAAGTCAGAAGATGCCTATATGGACACACCCTTATTCTCTGTGGTTTTCTTCTGATGCTGCACCATTTAATGGGTTGGCTGTCGGGTATATAACTGAAAATCAAAAGGTTATGGATCAGACAACTTCACCTCCTAGGTTTTTTTTCTCACCTGTGGGTATTAGATCGTTTGTGTTTGGGGCTAAAGAATTTGAGGACCCAAATGATATGTGCTTAAGATTTAGTAATATTAAAAGCATGGCCGTTCAAGTGGAAATACAAGACAAAAAAGCATCATTCAAGAATATTTCATTCCCATTGGTACAAGGTATGGGTATGGTGACTGCGGTATATGAGCATATGACACCAAAGATTCTATCAGCAGTTGGATTTAGAGGTATGACTAAAGTAGGATCTACTCAGTTCTACACTAAATATCAAATAACTTTGGAGAATGGTATCAATTGGGGATTATATATTTCAGGAGCTAATGGAAATGGCGACATACCTTTACAGTTGGTGAACGGTAATGTTATCGAAGCTTCTGTTTCATGCACTAGATGTGTTATACAAATAGTCCCCGATTTAAATCCATTAATCGATGCAGCAGCAGGAAGTTATCCAGTTGATTGTAGTATTATCTTGAAGGATAATGGTTCAACGGCTTCGTACCGTTTTACTTATCCCACTAACGGTTCATCCCAATCTGGGAATACGTTGTTGTATGCGCTACCTCATCAATACCAACGCCTCACTCAAGAAACCCGAAATAATTTGATCAACTCGTCTTTAACTTCAACATGTAAAGGTACAATGAATGGTTTAGTCTCTAATTTCATGGAAATGCAAATCGATATTCCAAGGAATTTACAATTTCACCCATTTACAACGATTCCGAATAAATGTGTTAATTATCCCCAAGATGTATTGAATAAAATCCAAGCTGCTGCTGCTGTTGAACTCCAAAGAGACATTTCTCAAGAATCTAACATCGATGTGTATTTTGGTGGAAAAGTTTTAGCCAAATATGCATGGATCTTATATACATGTCAATATATTCTTAAGAATAACGATTTAGTTACACAGCTATTACCTAAGTTAAAGGATGCATTCAGTCGTTGGACTAGCAATAATCAGAAACTACCTTTCGTATATGATACAGCTTGGGGTGGTTTGATTTCTTCTGGAGAGCCTCTGGAGGATTTCGGTAATCCATATTACAATGACCATAATTTTCATTATGGTTATTTTGTCTTAACTGCTGCTATAATAGCCAAAGTTGATACAGATCGTAATGGAAACTGGCTTGCAGAAAATAAATCATGGGTAGAAACATTAATCAGAGATTTCAATAACCCATCTGCTAATGATACATACTTCCCACAATGTAGAAGTTTTGATTGGTTTAGTGGGCATTCATGGGCCAAGGGGCTTTTTGAGAGTGGTGATGGCAAAGATGAAGAATCTAGTTCTGAGGATGTAAATTCTATCTACGGTGTGAAACTGTGGGCCCTGGCGACTGGTAACAAACAGCTGGAGTTAATGGCTAATGTTCAACTCGGCATATTGAGAACTAGTTTAACAAATTATTTCCTATATACAGATGATAACACTACCATGCCTAAAGCATTTATCCCTAATAAAGTCAGTGGTATCTTATTTGAAAATAAGGTTGATCACACCACATACTTTGGACACTTCACACAATTTATACATATGATACATGCTCTTCCTATAACTCCAGCATCATCATATATCAGGTCTCCCACTTTTGTTCAGCAAGAATGGAACAGTTTGTTGGCACCAATTGTAGACGGGGTTACGGACGGGTGGAAGGGTGTTCTGATGTTAAATCTAGCGCTGTTTGATCCAAGGTCATCTTATCAATTTTTTTCTGATCCAAACTTCAGAGATCAATATTTAGATAACGGTCAAAGCTTAACCTGGTCTCTGGCATATTCAGGTGCGTTTTTGTAAGGTGTAGGGTTTAAAAATTCGGTCTTGAATATACGATCATTCGGTAAATATATTATATTCTATATAAAAAATATTTAAAATATGGTATATCTAATTTTTAGTGTCATAAAAATCGTACTTCTTTGCTAGTTGTTGCATTTTTCGTAAAGATTTTGGAACTTTCTGCTGTTGTTTATGTGCCGTGTATTCTGTTAAGTTGTTAGAAAGAGTAGTCGAAGATCTTTCCTCGAAGTATGTGGATGACTCATTCATAGTAGATAAGAATTGCAAATTGGGCCAAGGCGATTGATACTTATGGGTATTGGAATAAGAGGTTCGGGATTCATAGCCAGAATGGTCCGGTGGTGTAAAGTTTTCACGGCCTGTTGAACTGTTTGATGATCCGTAAGACATTCGATTAATAGTTCCCTGATTGAATCCGGAACAATCTTCCCGGTCACGAACGTTAGAATAACTACCTTTAAAAGTTGATTGTTGTAAATTGTTCACTGAGTTCGGTATACTGATATGAGTTGCACAAATGGGCATTTCATGAGGAGAAGTATTTGTGGTAACATGAAAAGAATTAGCTGGTGAAATCTTGGAATTATTTAGATTCCGATCACGTCTATTCAAAATTGGAGTTTTAGTTGCTGGAGGTAGAGCGGCCGATTTAGTATTACAGGAATTCTGTATCTGACCACTTGGAATAGCATAGTCATTCACTGTTTCTTGTCGTATTGCAGTAAAATTAGGTATTGAATAGAAAATTGCTGCCCGTTCACCTGTTGTATTCCTTTGGGAAACAGTTTCTAATTCCTGATTTCGTTTAGATACTCCACGCAACTCACATCTATTGTCTTTCGGCAATGGTAGTTCAGGATATTCAGCCTTGATTCTTGGAGAAGAGGAATGTGATGGAGGAATGTCCGGTTTACTGTACGTTGGTGTATGTGCGCTAGTACTGTGAAAAAATGCAAGCGAATCTGAAATTTTAGGCTCAAAGATTGGATTAACGTTTGTTGAAGCAGCATTTCGATGTGGCATCAAATCAATTATATTTTGTTCCTCGTTAATGTCTGATTGATGGTTGGTTGAGTTAGTTAGTTCGGCAACATCGTTCGGTTCTGAAACACTTTCAACTTTAATTTTGGATTTTTTGGAATCACTTGAGACACCATGTTCGTAGAAGGATCTTTTACTGCCATTCGAACTGGAATCAGTTCTTTCAGTTGAATGTTCTGAGTCTTTTCCCTCTCTAAGAAAAAGAGACTGTAGAGGTGGTAAATCTCGTGGGGGTGGTGGCACTACAACTTTCGAATCATCACCTAAGAATTCCTTTGGACCAAGGAGGGAGGTCAATATATTTAAATTCCTCTCAGTTTGTTCAGCTAGTTTCTCTTTACTAAATGCTTTTTCCTTTTTCATTTTTTTATCTGATGATTCAATAGGGACATAATCGTCAGATTCATTGTCTTCTTCCTGGTCGGGTGGTTCATTTTCCAATTCTTCTAGATAATCGCTATCCTCCGGACTATAAGAACCTTGGGTCTCATGAAACGGTTCGCATGTTGGAACCTTATCAAAATCAATCATAGAAGTTCGGAGAACGTCTAAAGGTACATTGTACAATTGATTCCTAGATATATATTCTTGGTAGATATTATTTTGTCTAGCTTTTTGGATAACTTTATTCTCCAATCTGATTCTTTTTAAGATGTCTATTGAAAAGGTCCCTGATCGTACAACTTTATCTGTAAATTTTACCAAATCCTTTGCATCTTTCGAAAACTCCACATTTTCACAACTTGGTAACATATGGCAGTTACCTTCAGGGAGAATAATATTTCTGAGAAAAGGCAAGTGCCTACTGTGTATATTCCTTTCATTATATTAAATTATGATAAGCTTAACAACATCTTCAAGATGATGTATATTAATTAGATAATATAGTAAAGTTGCTCAGAAGCATCATAAAATAGAATCACGTGTATACATAGAAGAATCAACCGTTTATATAATAGTGACCGAAATGCCAAGGAAAGGCAATAAGATCATCCAGTATAATAGTAATACGTATTTTCATTGGATGAATTATTTGTAATATTGGTTCTTTAACTAAAAGTCAAACGGTTTGCTGGAGGTTAATCATTTAGTGCATTTTACAATAAGCTGAAATATTATTTGACGCTATATCTGACCTGAAGTGCATAGATAAATTCGTGTCCTTCCTGATTGTAAACGTTTGAGACCGGAATAATTTCGATAGATCCCATATTGAAAGTTAAATGGGAAGTACAAGAGAATACTTGTATAAAAGAATGAGATTCCTGGAATTTCATCAAGTACATTTTTAGGTCTTCTGTGGAATTTGTAAATACTGTGACGTAATGAGTAATCGTCTTTCCAGATTTCACCGTACGGTGATGCAATGTGGTGTTATGAGTAACATCTTTTGAGAAAATAGCTTCGGATAGGTGTTTTTGTTTATCATTGTAGACTTCTTCTTCATCCTCATTATCATTTACTTCCAAGTCACCACAAGTTATACCGCTCCACTCACACAGAGCATCTCTAGGAAGTTTAGACACTTGTAAAATTATCAAACATTCTTTTGGGGTATAAATCTTCTCAGACCAATATTCAGACTCATACATGATATCCTCTGAACAAAAATTTCTCCATACGTTAACAACGTGAGGTACCATTGATTCATGAGATATATAACAATTCATGAACAATTGGTGTTCAGAAGAAATTGAATTGGTGATTGCTTCAAAGTGCTTTAGTGATAAAACGCACTGCAGCAGCTCAGGATTTTTCGAAACCATTTCCATTGTGGGAGGTATTAATGCTATCTGTCCACTTATATATGAGATTTTATTGGGTTTATTTAACCAAATAGCCTGTGAGTATGGGCCGATATTACATGGTGCCCAGTAAGATCTACCTTGAACGTGCAAACCGTTCTTTAGAGAATCGATTTGAATTTTAGAACTATTAACTAAACCAACCTTAGATGAATCAAGATTGACCACTAATGACAATTGAATCATAGATCCAACAGAGTTGAGATGATCGCTTTCTATGCACGCACGAGATGGAGGTAAAGGTCCACATATGTCAAGTTGGAAAAAGGAATCGTACATGGTATTTATTTGTTGGAAATTATTCATGTTCGAGAGCAAGAGGGTCGTAGTAAGCACCTGACATCTTTGAATTCCACGTTCTTCAAAAATTGAAGAAACTTGTGTTAGAATATCCGACATCTCCTCCTTGATTTTTCCTTGGGAGGCTTTCGCAGACCGAACATTGGATATATAAAACAGTTCTTCCTGTGAATGGATATTTAACTCTGGATAAACAACAAATTTACCACTCTGTACTGGGGAAGTTGGTACTGTTGGGAACTGGTAGTCAATTTGAGAATGTTTGCATAAAGAATACAAATCATCCCACTTGTTACTCAGAATTGGTATTGTTGGTAATTTATCTATTTCTTTGTTGATATCTTCTTTACGTAACAATCTTTCTTCGAATTCAACAGATAATTGTGCAGAATAGACACCATCATTAGAATTGGCAGAAATATCTTTCACGGCCTTAAGCTTTAATCTACCAAATTTAAAGAATGGAGCGTCTAGCACGATTGTTTCGAATTCTCCACCTTCGCCACATATATGGACTTGATATAAAGAATTTAAATTTAGTAAGGTTGGGAAAATATCCGGTAATGATTTTCCTAAGTGCTGTGTTTCTAATCCAATTGCTGCAACCTTGATAATTCTTGCGTCAAAATTACTGCAAGATGACATATGTACCATTTCTGTCATTAACTCTAATTGATCTCTTTGCCAAAGATAACTTAATACAACAAGGTCCAGCCTCTTACATACATTTTCTACTCGTATTCTTTGATATGAAGATAATATGGCACCAACACTTACAGCTTCTACCTCAGGAAATTCTCTTTTCACATCTTTTAATAATTCCAACAAATCTTCTATTTCATCATGTTTCGTTTCAATATAGTTTAAATCTACATTTTTTGAAGAATTAGGCTTGATTGATCTTCTTAGCAATGGTAATCCAGTGCAAGTTTTGTAGTATTCCACAATATCATGGCCAACAGTTTGGAACATAAAACTATCCAATTCTTGAGTTCCCTGATCCTCTGGACGAAGATTTGCTAAGACAATTAATTCATGAGAATTTTTTAAACAGTGCAATATATTATAAAAAGAATCTTTTCCACCTGAAATCAATGCTACAAACTTCATTTTAGAATGGAATAGGCTTGAATGGACTGTATTGATTGATTATCGATTGAGAGGTTATGGATTGAGAGGTTAGTTGTTCCCGGTATGATTTTTCTTACTTTTAATAGTGATAAGTTTTTTTTCACCTCATCGCATTGCGGAAAAAGTGATACTATAGAAAGAACATGACTTATGCTTCAATTATCAACTTTTGAATTAAATGGATTGAATGCCTTCTACATTTCTAATGTGAAGTGTTTTGGTTCTTTTTCCTTGAACTGTGTTCCTATCCTGTTCTTTTGTAATCTTATGGTAGAGATTGTAAAAAAAGAATAAAAATCTCCGCGACGGGGAATTGAACCCCGATCTGGCACGCGACAAGCGCCCATTCTGACCATTAAACTATCGCGGATTATTAATTTGTTGATGTCGACTACATATGTTTTCAATTGCACTTATCGGTGGGATCAGTTTCTCATATACCTTCTAGTATATGACGAGTATAATTGGTACGATAGTTGCGACGAAAAACTCAGAACTTGTCGATAATTGTAATGAATAATTAAGATGATTATTATTTTAGTAGTATGTGTAGAAGGTTAATACATACGCTGATTGGTTATATGTTCTATATAATAAATGACATAGGATGTGGGTTCGATGTCTATAGAATATATAACCACATCATCAGTTTATATACCAATTGGTGAGTACAATTAATGGATCTTTAATATACCTTTCTGACTAATATTGGCTTACAATTACTAATGTGTCTTAGTATTGTAACATGACTGTTTTGTAATCGTTTAATTAGCAATCATAATATACGATAACTAGTCATTGTGTATTAGTTCCTTCAATGCTTAGCATTCTTACATAAACCATAATCACATCAAGTTATTTCTGATGATTGCAAACAACAAAAACATGTTTGTTAAAACATTGGACATAAATCATGCATTCCTATATGCTAAATTAGATGAAGACATCTACATCCCTCACCCCAAGGACAAAAAGTGTGTAGTTAAACTTCAAAAAGCATTATACGGACTCAAACAGAGTCCAAAGGAATGGAA
>JAJMDR010000079.1:0-22921 GCA_030573655.1 Cylindricascospora bacillispora
TTTGGTCTCGTTGTCCACATTAACTGTAGACGATATAGTGACTGTCTACACAACTTGGTGTCCATTGCCCTCACAGACTCCGGAAATTACATCTGATTTCCGGACTTCCACGAGCAGCGACCGTGACATTCCACACACGTCAGGCTCTGCCGTGAGCTTGTACAGTGAAGTCCCACACACGTCAGGCTCTGCCGTGAGCTTGTACAGTGAAGTCCCACACACGTCAGGCTCTGCCGTGAGCAGCGACCGTGACATTCCACACACGACAGGCTCTGCCGTGAGCAGCGACCGTGACATTCCACACACGTCAGGCTCTGCCGTGAGTTTGCACAGTGAAGTCCCATCCACGACGTGGGTAATTGTCAACTGTACCGCTTCGGATCATGAAACTACCACTACTTTGTCTCCTGCTTTGGTCTCGTTGTCCACATTAACTGTAGACGATATAGTGACTGTCTACACAACTTGGTGTCCATTACCATCAGATAACACTGAAACCACTCGAGTACTTACTGAATTACTCTCAAAATCATCAAGTTCTTCTAGCATTGTCCATACTACCAGTAGTTCCAAATTCTATTTCGAGTCAAAACCCACTGTCAAGGTAGGTACAAGTATTACTAAACCATCCCTCACTATTATGTCCTCTAAGAAAGAAACCGCTATCATATCAGTGCCTTCTCCTAATTTACCATCTACGACATGGGTTGTGGTAAATTGCACTAATTCTAATTTTGAAACTACAACAACATTATCGCCGGCGTTAATCTCTCTTTCAACTGTTGTTACAGATGATATCAAAACTGTTTACACAACATGGTGTCCTTTATCTTCTAGCACCACCACTAAACAAACTGATACTGTTGTTTCTTACACCTCACATGCTTCTGAACATCTTTCATCCAGAAAACAAACCGAGATATCAAAGTCAGAAGTTACAACAACATGGGTTGTTGTGGCTTGCACTAATTCTGAAGACATTTCTTCATCGTCAACATCCCCTGCTTTGCTGTCATTATCTACAGAAACAATTGAAGGAATGGTGACTGTTCACACTACTTGGTGTCCTTTGTCACCAGAACAATCAGACTCTCTAATATCCACTAGCACCAAACATCTTTCTACGACAGGAACTCCAACTAGCACTAGTCATTCTACTACCATGGTTATGTTGTCTTCGGTACTTTTTAATGGAGAAACAAGTATGTCGTCATCACCGGCTTTGATTACACACGCTACAAACATTTTATCTGGATTTACTACTGCTTATACTACATGGTATCCATTATCATATTCTGAACTAAGTTCCGAATCGACGGTATGTTCAACCATTATAAACTATTCAAAATCTAGCATAGAAGGTCATCTTTCTTCTCCAACAACCAAATCTTCAGATCAAGGCGTCATTGTAACAACTTCGGTAATAACATCATGGAGCATGCATAGCTCTACTTATAGGTCACCAGTGTCTGAAATTTCTCAAATAAGTACTACTACAACTATCAAATCCACCAATCTACATACAACATCTAATATGCATACCTCATATGAAACAAGTTCTACAAGTAGATCTACAAGTTATCCAAGCGAATCGATATATACTCTACAATCCCGAATCACTGTGACATTATCAACATCAGATGCTAAGACAATATCAACTACGCGTACCTGTACTGAAAGTGATTGTCAACTACAACCAACGTCTTCAATTACAAAGCCAGGCCCTTCCAGAACAAATAAAATTAATACAGAGATAACTAGTTTGTACTGTGCCAATGGAGAATGTAATGCATCTACTTCATCTTTACAGTTAAGAACAAGCACATTAAAATCTCAGATATTATCATCTCATGTTGAGTCATCTCAACCAACTACTACACTACCTTCAACTTCTATCTGCGCAGGTCAGCATTGTTTCTCAACAACATCATCGACATACTTGACAACTTCGATTAACTCAGCTCCAATACCTTCAAAAGTAACGAAAATGTCCAGCCAGAGTCGTATTGAAACTGGTTCCAAATCAACAGCATCAATTAGCATTTATTCTAACCCCCTTTCATCTAACTTATCTGTATACACAGGGGACGCATCAATAATAATACCGAATTGTTTATTTATTACATTATTATTTTGGTTTGGTATACTATAAGAGTGAAATATAAATCCATAGTTTAATACATATACATAATATCTATAATTTTTAAGAACACTTTTACGTAAGTCCTTTATTTACCCTTTTTGATTTCACTATGAAATCCAGTAATGGTTACTTCCTCACCAGCGTCATCGTCGTAATCATACCACTCGCCATCATCAAGCTCACATTCCATTATTTTTCCGGAGTTCAATTCTACTAAAAATGTTATGCTATCAGGATTAAAGTCTTTGACCTCGCAGCCACGACAGTCTAAAGATAACACAACACATTGATTGCTGTCGGTAAACTTTAGGCCATGCTTTTTTCTAAAAGTTTCTCTTTTCGATAAGGGCTCTGAATTATCTGCAGCATTTGTATTCACTAAGGCGTCTTCAAAAGGTTGAGAATTAATAGAACAGTCTTTTCCACAAAATTTACATTTCATAACAAAGGACGCCTCACCCTTACTACCAGGCAGTTCGTGGTGCTCGAAGTTATTGATAAAAATGTTAGAATCATGCTGTTCTCGACAACTTGTACAAACAACGGAGAATGAATACTCTGCTCTCTCAGTCTCACTATCTTTTATCCTAACATTCTTGATATTATCAGATAACTCAGCCTGCCAAACTAGGTATAACATTTTATTGTGATGTATCTCTCTCTTTGTATCTGCATTTTGTTTTCTTTATTGACAATAATTCCTTGACTATATTTATTATGGTCCTTATTTGCATATTTTCAATGTCAGAGATGATGGAAGACTAAATCACGTGATTTGGATCGATACATTGATTACTGATTGCTTGTAGAAATACGCCAAATGCTTGATAATGTATCTCTATATGAACCACTAGATGCTGACTTCAATGAATGGCTTAGTGATCCAAGAAGATCTAAATATTCTTCTTCATCCGCTTCACTTTTCATAACCTCTGCTATGGAATGAGCCCTATTTATAATATCAGTTTCAATATGTGCTAATTTGGCGACATTAAATCCATAACTATTGCTAGTTGCTCCTTCCTTCAACTTATATAAGAAGGTCACTGTGGTCCATTGCTCACCTTCATTTTTATTCTCTACGAAGTCCATATGGTAATTTCTTATGTATTGCGATTTGATATCACCTAACATAGGAAAATGGGTAGTAAAAAGGATTAAAGGGGGTGTCTTTAATTCCAGGAAGTATTTTAATATGGCATAGGAGATAACTTTCCCATCTAGTGTACCTGTTCCTCTTCCGATTTCATCTAATAATAAAAGAGATTTCGGGGTAGCACGCTTTATTATGTGGGATACTTGTAGTAATTCGATTTGGAATGTACTCTGTCCCTGCAAAATATTATCAAATGCACCTATTCTCGTCAATATATTGTCAAATATGCTACATGTAAATGATTCAGCTGGGACAAAGGATCCTATTTGTGCCATAATGATTAATAAGGCGGTTTGTCTAATATAAGACGATTTTCCACCCATATTTGGACCCGTTATTATGATAACTTTCCCATCCTCCACTGACATGTTTATATCATTAGGCACATAGGATGGCGTAATTGACTCTATAATTGCATTTCTTGCATTTCTTGCTTTGATTGTTTGATTTTCAGAGTCTCCTATGAAAGTGGGTCTGGAATATTTTAAATTACAAGATGTTGCGCTTAATGATAAGAGACAATCATACGTCCCTATATACTGGATGACTTTCTTCAAATAAGGATACTCGGATTTGATTTTTAGAAGGAAATTTCCAAATTGTTCATCTGCTTCTCGATATAATAAATCCTTGTAATATTGCAATTTCTCTACTAACTTTGAGAGAGTAGGTGTGGTAAATCTACTCAATACCTTTGTATTGTTAATCTTTATCCAATCACTAGGAACCCCCTTTAATTGGGTATTTCTTACTTCGATTAAATATTCATTCTCATCCTTGAATTCCAGATGTGGTCGATGCAAAGTTTTCCTTATGGATATTAAACAATCATTCAACTCACTTCTAACTGAATCAATATCTCTTTGCAATGTTAAAAGTTTTTCAGATTTGTCATAATTATTTAAATTGAAGAATTCTGTCACTTGAATTATAGGGTTTTTATCCAATACTGCAGATATGTTGATCATCGACAAAAAATCATATATTTTAGTTTCTTGAAAATATTGATTGAGATTTTTGATGATATTTGTTAACAACGTAGATTTTTGATGTATATCACCTTCAGGGTTCTCTACTTGATTCGAAATAAAATTCGAATGTTTCTTAAAATGATCTGCGAAAACTAGAATTTGTTTCAAGAAAAAATAGACCTCCTTCCTGGAAGTCTTACCATAGGTAATTCTATTTAAGGTGCGAATCATATCTGGTGTATTCTTTAATAATTGATTCAAAGCTTCGAAAAAAAGTTGGGGTAATTGTTCCACAATACATTCTATGGCATCTAATCTTGCCTCAATTTCAGATTTACTCAAAAGAGGTTTTAAAATCCATTCTCTTAGAAGCCTAAACCCAAAAGACGTCCTCGTATGGTCTATAAACCAAATTAGCGACCCTTTTCCATTCTGGTTACTAAATATATCCAAGTCTTTTAGAGTATTAGCATCTAACAGCATATGTAATTTGGAGTCAAAACATTGATAAACTGATTTAATTGTCAATATGTCTTCATTTTTATATTGCATCATATATTTATATAATACTAATAACAACTGAGACAAATCATTATTAAATTTTAAAGTATGAGATAGTTCATCGAGAGTTGATTTAATTTCTGGATCAAGATCAGTGAGTTCTTCGTTACAAATTGTGATGGAGCAGTTAATTTGGCTTAATATTTTCTTAAACTCTGATGGTAAGGGATCGGAGGAAATTAATTCGACTGGGTCTAAGTGTTTTATTCTGGATTCCAAATTATTGGTTAAACCGACAATTTCTTGGAAAAAATCGTAAACAACTTCTCCATTGGTTAGATTGATAGATAATAAACTTAGGTTATAATGTTTAGCACTTTCTAATTTGATCTTAACAGCCCATATACTATTAAGATCTCCAATAATTCTCTTTCTGTTTATTTCAAAGGTCTCATTTAAAGGGAAGGTAGCTCTTGTAAAAACATTTGTGACTGATCTCTTGAATACGTTAGAATGTGAATTGTCCTCTTCATTAGCACCATCATCTGCTGATCCAAACTTTTTAATTGCACTTGTTTCAATTTGCTCTACGATGCCAACTTTTAAGTTGTTGTGAATCAATCTCTCTAAATGCACATTTAATCTTACGTCTGGGAAAGAACAATAGGCAAATTGTTTGTACTGATGGTCTTGAAGATTGGAATCATCTATTGAAAGTTTCCCGGGAACTAATTTGATATGAAGAATTGAACTTACAATCTCAGCATCAGATGCAAAACATTTGTATTTATAACCTACTCTTACGACCAAAATTTTATCCAAATTCTGTAATTTTAAATCCTTAAACTGTTGATCCAAAGGTGTCAATTTACTTGCCTTGGGTTTTTTATTCTGGTTTATCTGTTTGGAAGGCGGCTTTCTAGACCTTTTTAAAGGTGATTGGGAGGTATCATCTACATGAGAAAATTCTTGGCTCAAATTACCACCGTTCTCTATTTGTTCCTCCTTTTGTTTATTTTCTTCTAAGGGAGCCATGTTACCTTGTTCTTCTTGAAAGATTTTATCATCATTGGCATTGTCATTATCATCATCATCATCATCATCAATTATTTCTATAACTGGCGTATCCCTCTGTATCTTTCTGCCAACTGGTTTGAAAAACTTACTAATGATGGGTTGTTGGGATTTCATTGGGAATGGTGCACAAATCCAAATACGGTGTATCGTGTTAGACTCGAAATGCTGACTCCACTACTGACGTTTCTCCGGCATTATAAACTCTTCTTCAACTTCTCGTAGCACAAGGTTTGGTGTGGTTTTTTTGTCATCGCTATTTTTTTTCTGTTAATTTCACAATTGACACTTTACGTGTATTCGGAAACTAAATACATGCCAGTCTATATTAAGTAGCCATCGTATACTACAAGATTACCTGATTGCAGTAGAACTACGGCTTGTGCTTCTGGATCTATCCAATTACCTTTTTATTCTTCCTTTTTTCGGATCTGCCTTCTGAAGAGTAGTATATACCTTAAATCGGTATGTAATCTTGTTGACCAAATAAAAAACTACAGCAGCTCATAAATTAATGTCCTTCATGTCTTTTATCTTCTGTGGACAGTATTTGTAACACTCTTTCTTCCTGGGTCTCCCGGATTTTGATTCTCTTTAAAGCTTCCTTTGGCTCCTTAACCCGGCCAGAAATTAGCCGCCAACCTCCTCTTCCCAAATATATATAAGGAGGCCAAAAAGTTCAGGAGATTTCTTCTCAGGAAAAACCTGTTTCTTAGCAGTTCAGGACCAACAAGAACAAAAAGGAAACAGACCGCTTTTACTTACCTTGCGCATTGTACGATATTGAGCGGGACTGAGCTTCGACAACCGTATTTTAAGAAACAGCGGCTATTGCTAGGCGTCTGGGTGAAGAAGAGCCTTAGGAGATTATAAGCACTGCGCGAGCTGGATTGCTCCATTCCAATAACTTTCCTATTGGCAGGTATCACATGCCTCTAATAAGAGTGACTCCCTCCGAAGTATCTGCTACTTTATCATTATCTACGAAGACACCACCCGTGCTCAAAGTGGAAGGGACAACCAAAATAAATAAATAAATAGAGAAAGAAAAAAAAAGTCAGTTGGGAAATAACCATTGCTCTTTCCTCACTTCGTGTAAATTTTTTTTCTCTGTCTAGAATCCAATATTTTCTGGTTCTTTCTGTTTTTTCCTTTTGTTAAAAGGAAGGAAATAGAGGATTACAAAACAACGTACACTCTTGATATATTCAGTGGCGAAGAAAAATCACAAAGGGATAATATCGAAACCACAATTGGTACATGCTGTCAGACCTACAAAATAATATTCTGACATCGCAATTAGGAGTTTTGCTATTATCAATAAATAAATCGAATTACGACAGCATCCAAGAACAAATTAATCATATTTTAGAAAACTCGTCAACTTCGATTAAAATCAATTTCTGGAAAAGATTGATAGTCATTGCATCAGATTATATCCGTTTAAATCAGTTTACTATAGACCCTATCAATAATCTGCATCATAGATTATTATCTTACTTGATTATAAACACGAAGACTTCTGAATTTATCGAAATTTTATACAAGGAAACACTAACAGATATTGACTTCCAAAAATCTTCTAAATTAACTTTAGCTGATTACATTAAATTATTCCACAACACAATAACAGACAGTAAACATCCTTTGCTATTTCAAAAGATGAATACCTTTACGTTTTTACAAACATTTTTATCACAACAACACTCTGTTGAATCATTTGAATCTAATTTTATTAATTTTATTTCAACATTTTCTGGAGAATCATTAAATGACCTATTGGCCTTATTACTATCTGACATCTTATCTCCCAATTCACAAACAATTGTCCAAAATAATGCAGCCTCAATAATTCATCCTTCAAATTTATTTGACTCAACCAAAATTGGTTTATCCATTTCAAAATCATTGACAGATAATTCCTTTTTGAATATTAATTGGAATCGTATATTCAATTTAATGTCTACAAAATATTTCCTAACAATCCCAATGAAGCCAACATTACCTTCTTTGAATTGTTTTCTAACAATATTGAATACCGGTCCATTAATCGACCAGTTTTTCAATTGTGATTGGAATACATCTATTAAATTGCAGTTAGCATATCTTCTACATAATTGGGATTCTCCAGCCAATGGGTGCCTAGATTTATTGAATATTAAAGACATTAAAAAAGTAACCAATTTGATTTCAAATACTGAAAAGAATTCATTATTATATTTAATGTCAATTTCAACTCTAGATTTGGAATTATTTTTACAGAGGGATGAATTATTGAATAATCCTATGTTATCAGTTTTCCAAGAATGTTTTTATCAGGATTTCAATTTTGTTCCAGAATACCTTGCGTCTGCACTAATTAATAATTTAAAGCATTTCAATTTATTAATTGACAATAAACAAGTGATTGACGAAATATTTGTTACGTTAATGGTTCAAGTTTGGGATAAAACTCCAACGTCTTTGAGATTTTTACTGCAATCATTGCCCAATGATGATAAAAGATTAGTAGATATCACGAAGTTAATCTTAAATTCGAATCCACCAAATCTGTTAAACTTTTTGGAAATATTGAAAGAAGAAAATTATTTGCATTTCATTATTAATAAATTACCATTTTATGACGCTATGAAACTGACACCTTTATCAATTAAAATAGGTTGGGAGGGTTTTGAAGAATTTTTATTGAAAAATATATCTAACCCACAGAATATCGACATCTTGTTAAACTTTTTAATGGAATTGACCAAATTAAATGTGCAACCAACTCTGATCAATCAATCCTTGGATTTGAAATCATTATACTTTTCAATAACCGTACTAAATTCTGTTCCATTAACAGTAATGCAGCTAGAAAAGTATTATTCTTCACAATATTCCTTAATTCTAGCCTTCCCAAAATTAATTAATTTTGGTTATGGCCATGATAGTGCAATATTAAATATCCAACCAAATAGTTCAGGTCCTTTCAATGTAGACGTTGAAAAGGAAATGCAAGATTATTTGCAGAAAATGTATAACAATGAACTTCCAATTAAAAATATTATTGACATTTTAAAAAATCTGAGAGATAGTGATAACCCAAGAGATCAAGAAGTATTTGCCTGTGTAATACATGCCATATTGGCAGAATCCAATTTCTTCAAAGATTACCCAGTTGATGCTCTTGTAACCACATCATTGTTATTCGGTTCCATGATTTTATTTAAATTATTAAGGGGCTTTGTACTAGACGTTGCATTTAGGTTAATTTTAATTTTTGCTCAAATGAACCAAGATTCGAATTTATTCAAATTTGCAGTTCAGTCTTTAATGGCATTTCATGTTTCGTTACCAGAATATCCAGAATTCTGTAAAGACTTAGTTCAAAAAGCACCAAATCTCCAAAGTCAGCCACAACTGTATTCCCAAATTGTGGAAGTAACAATGTTAGAAAAGAATAAACAACAACAACCTGAACAAGAACTTTATCCTTTGAAATATTTCAATATTGAAGAAATAGTTCATTTGTGTCAGCAAGAATCCCCCCCCAAGGATATAATGGAAAAAGTATTGTTTAATTTAAATAATACTACCGTTGATAACTTACATTTGAAAGTTCCTGAATTACAAAAAGTTCTTCTTCCTAATTATTTTCTCTGGTTCGCAAATTATTTAGTTAATCAAAGAGTTAAAACAGAACCTAATTATCATAAGCTATACAGTGAAGTCTTGATCGGGTTGAATGTCGATTATTTAATGGAATGTATGAGAAATGTTACATATAAACAGCTATATGTTTTACTGTCAATAAAAGATACTCAAAAGATTGATAAAAAACACTTAAAGAATTTGGCTTCCTGGTTAGGAAGTATTACATTATCTGTGGACCACCCAATTAAGCACAGAAATATTGCTTTTAAGGAAATTTTGTTAGATGCCTATAAAGAAAACAGACTCAGTGTTGTGATTCCATTTGTATCGAAAATTATTGAAAGGGCAGTGGATTCGAAAGTTTTCAAACCTCCAAATCCTTGGACTTTGGGTATCTTAAGACTGTTGGTAGAGTTAAAGGAAAAAGCCAATCTGAAGTTAAGCTTGGTATTTGAAATTGAGGTTCTGTTAAAAGAATTCGGTTTTGGTAAAAATGACGTTATATCATCTAACTATTTAGAAAACCCCGATATTCTTGATATTTTATCCGGTAAAATAGGAACTTTGAGTTTGGAACAGCAACAAATCGAGCATCATAGACAGTTAATGTTAATGCAACAATATCAGCAACAAGTCGTAATTTACCAACAGCAACAACAACAGGCACAGAAGCAAAGAATGAATCCTGCTAAGGATCAGATACCATTTATGTTAGATGCCTCTCAAAGCAATGCTAACCCAGGGGTTGCTGCAGTTGTTGCAGCAAATAATAATATGACTAATAGCAATCCTCCCAATGATAACCAATTGACATCTCTGTTTGGTTCAAGTATATTTGTCACACATCCTGATCTAAATAGAATATTCCAAATGGCTATAACCAAATCTGTTCGGGAATTGTTGTTACCTGTCGTTGAAAAATCATCAACTGTTGCTGTTGTAACAACGTTGAAAATTGTTCTTAAAGATTTTTCTACAGAGGTGGACGACCTTAAATTAAAATCGGCCGCATTGATTATGGTTTCTCACTTAGCCAAAAGTTTGGCAAAGGCAACATCAATAGAACCTTTGAGAGAAAATATTAGAAATACGACCCAGTCCTTAGCTCCTAATGCCATGAACCTTTCTCAGACTTCAATGGAAGAATTAGATATGGCTATAAATGATAATATATCCATCGGCCTCTCCATTATCGAGCAAGCTACAGTAGATCGCGCCAGTCAAGAATTGGAAGAGCAATTAATGCAACCTATAGCAATTCGTCACTATCATAAGGAAAGAAGATCTGATCAACCATTTTTAGCCCCTAATACCAGTGCTTACGAACTAAACCTTCCAGAACCCTTAGGTTTAAATACCAATGGTGTCACAGCACGTCAGTATCAAATTTATGAGGAGTTTGGAAAAAATATTGACTCTCCTGGTATGATCAAATCACAACCTCCAATGATTCCACAATCCCAAGGTCCTGTTCAGCCTCCTGTTCAACAAGTCCAGAATCCCCAAATAAATGAACTAGAACAGAGTCATAGAGTAATTGTTCACTTAATGGATATTCTTGTTTCTCAAATAAAGCAAAATGCCGATAAAAATTCTTTAGACGAGTTAGGTGCTCCAAATCAAATCAAGACAATCATTTTCCAAATTTTAACATTTATTGCTAGAAGTCCACAGAAGGATCAATTGGCATTAAAAGTTTCACAAGCCGTTGTGAATAGCTTATTTGCCACTAGCGAATCTACATTATGCAGAGAAGTTTTATCCCTCTTATTAGAAAAGTTTTGCTCGTTATCATTAGTTGCAAGGAAAGATGTAGTGTGGTGGTTGATATATGCATTAGATAACAGAAAGTTCAACGTTCCTGTCATGAAGTCTTTGTTAGAAGTGAAGTTGATTGATCCTGTAGAATTGGACAATGTTCTGGTTACCATTATTAAGAACAAAAATGATAATAATCATTCAGATGCCGTGAAATTTGCCATAAATTTGATTAAAGAAACAGTACTATGTGATGATCCTATTTTGATGAGAATGAACTTTATTCGTACATTAGAATACATAAAGCTTTCCAACACAGATGGAAAGGATAATATGATCTCTCAATTTTTCACAGAATATGAGAATTCAAAAATTGTCCCAGTGAACAAATATGTTAAAATCACAGCCAAAGAGAGGTATTATCTAGTGTTCACTGAATGGGTTAATTTATTGCAAAGGGTAGAGCATGATAATGAAATTGTATTAGTATTCATTAAACAAATGATAGAGAAGGGTATTTTATCAAATAATGATAATTTTATTACATTTATTAAGAATTCATTGGAACTATCTGTCAAATCTTTCAAGGAAAGTGATCCTACCAGTGATGTTTTCGTATCTATTGATTCATTGAGTAAACTGATAATAAAATTATTTATCTATCAAAATTTTGACAGCCTCGAAGAAAGGACTAACTTTTTAAAAACAATTTTTACAGTAATAATATTAATATTTTCTAAGGATCATGGTAAAGACAATACAACCTTTAATGAAAGACCTTACTTTAGACTATTTTCCAATATACTATATGAGTGGGTTACGCTTCGTGCACATAACTTTATTAAAATTGCTAACCAGGAAACTAGAAAAGAACTAATTGAATTTGATGTTGAATTCTATAACACATTTGCCTCTTATATGCACGTTATTCAACCATTTGCGTTTACTGGATTCACATTCGCATGGGTAACATTGATATCACATAGATTCTTTTTACCTATCATGTTAAGATTAGAAGATAAGAAAGGTTGGTCAAAGATTATGCTATTAATCGAAGATCTTTTCAAATTTTTGGATGAATATAGTAATAAGAAAAATTCTATTTCTGATGCCATATCAGTAGTTTATAAGGGTGCTTTAAGGGTGCTTTTAGCTATCTCTAATGATTTACCAGAGTTTTTAATTGAAAATCATTATCAGTTGCTCAATAACTTACCAAGCACTTACTTTCAGTTGAAAAATGTTATATTGTCCACAATTCCTAAGAAAATGCTAATACCAAATCCTTATGATCCTAATTTAAAGATGTCAGAAATTGAGTCTTGTCTGGTGTCTCCTAATGTTTACTATGATCCATTGAATGATTTGCATTCATTAAGAAAGCCTGTGGACACATATTTACGTATTCCATCCAATTCGTTATTAAGAACCATTTTGAATGGTGTTGTTAGGCAAGAATATGAGTTAAGAGATAATGTTGGTTACGATTTAGTATCCATTGATAGAAAATTAGTTCGTGCCATTGTTTTACATGTAGCAGTTGAAGCCGGTACTGAATTTGGTAAAACATCGTTTAATGCTGTTTTTAATAGAAGCTCTTCTTACTATGCGTTGTTGTTTAATATGATTCAAGAAGGTTCCACTGAATTGAGATATCATGTTATACAGGCGATGTTTGAGCAGCTGAGATATCCAAACATACATACCTATTGGGTTAGCTTTGTCCTGCAAGATTTCTTTACTAATGAAGAATGGAACTCAAATAACAAGGATGAAATCCTTGAAGTAATTCTAAGAAATTTATTGGAGAGAGTGATTGTCAATAAACCTCATCCTTGGGGTGTATCTGTGTTTTTGACACAATTATTGATTAGTGATAAGATAACCTTGTCTGAATTGCCATGTGTCAAACGTATCCCAGAAATCGCTATTATTTTTAAGCATCTATCATTGCATGCTCCATCAGCACCCATACGGATACAAAATGATGAATCAGAAACTACGGTAGCTGTCAGCATTTGAATATTTGTGATAGTTTTCAGTTTATAAAAAGTCCGTTGTATAAATAGAATTGTAAATATATAATTTCCAATCACATGGAGGTAAGGATTTTTTTAAGAAAATGATCAAAGAAAATATGTATATGATGAAAAGATGACAGCAATTATACTTATCGAGAAGTGTAGATGCTGAAGATCTTTAGAGGCGTGAAGGTGCAGGGACAGGAACTATGCTATTTTTTAAACGTAAACGAACTTCTGATGGAAATTCGAAATTATTAGAATCTAAGAAGCCCCCAAATACTGCGTTTAGACAACAAAGATTGAAATCATGGCAACCGATTTTATCTCCACAAAGTGTATTACCCCTGTTGATATTTGTTTGTTGTATTTTCATACCGATTGGCGTGGGGTTGATACTTGCTGCTAAGAATGTACAAGATCTAATGATAGATTATGGTGAATGTATTGATTTGTCAACAGACAATGAATTTGTGGATATACCCAAGAAACATGTAAGCTATCATTTCAAACAACCATTAAGTTCGCGTCCACAATGGAGGTTAGTAGAGGACGAACAGGGTGACAAGGGCTGTGAACTTAAATTTGAAATTCCAAGTAACATCAAGAAATCCATTTTCATTTATTATAAATTAACTCATTTTTTCCAGAATCACCGAAGATATGTGGACTCCTTTGATTATAAGCAAATCAAAGGTGAACCAATACCTGCAGATCAGTTATCCAGTAACTGTAATCCTTTAAGAAGCATTGACGGAAAGGCAATATATCCATGTGGATTGATAGCTAATTCGTTGTTTAATGATACATTTGAACAGCAACTAACAGCAGTAAATTCTGACGATGAAAGCACACCCGTATCTGATTTTATTTTAAACTCAAAAGATATTTCCTGGAAAACCGATAGAAAAAGATACAAAAAGACACGTTATAACGCATCTGATATTGTTCCACCACCCAATTGGGCTGAGAGATTCCCAGATGGCTACACCGATGATAATATACCTGATTTAGGAGAGTGGGAAGACCTACAAGTTTGGATGAGAACAGCACCCTTGGCTAATTTCTATAAGTTAGTATCCAAAAATGAATCTCACCTCCTCCCCAAAGGCACATATTCTATGATTATTGGTTTAAATTATCCAACTAGCTTCTTTGGTGGTAAAAAGACCTTTGTATTAACAAGCAACGCTTCGTTTGGAGGTAGAAACTTGTCATTAGGTATACTATTCATAATTGTTGCAGGCATCACAGGTCTAGCCGGGATTTTCTTATTGATTAAATTGATTTTCCAACCAAGAACAATGGGTGATCATTCCTATTTAAATTTTGACAATAATGATTCCGACGAGGTTGATGACAATTATGCACCTGTGAGAGAAATTCTTTAAGTTATTAACCGATTTTTATTATATATTTATAATCATACATGCATGTATCTAAGTAAGTATGTCATACGAATATACGTTCTTGATAAAAGTGATGATCTTTTGGAGCATTCTCACTTTCCCATAAATCTCTTTGGAAAATAAACCATGGCGGGAGATTTGATTCAGATGGTATTTTTACTCTAATAGCATCCTCCGAGTTGTAACTGCTCCTATAATAATAAAACAATCCATTTGTTGCCTTGTTAGAAAATGCCAATCTATACTTATTCCCAAAGACACCTAATTTAGAGCCATCATCTTGTTCTGCCAAATTTGTGGCGGTGGTTGGTGTTGAAGCGGAGGAAGATTCTTTACTTAGAGTATCGTTAATAATTCGTAACAGTCTTTCAGGAACCTCTGGCGCATCACACAGGTTTTCTTCATCGATGGATATCATAGTTGTACGATCACAAGATATACAATGGTCGTCATTAATATGGATTGGTGGAGGTTGTGGCGTAGATGGCCGTGAATTGTCTTCGGAATTTACAGAAGAATCCTTTTCTTGCTCTATAGAAATGCTAATTAATTCCAAAAACGTCTCCGCAAAATAACTCTTATTTTTTCCAACGAATAGTCTGTATTCGTTAATAATGGACGCTATGTCCCATTTCTGTATTTTCCTTAATATCCCAATGATTAACCCGGTCTTATCCACAATCAAAGTGTTGTAATTCGCTTTATTCAGCAAAGCCTTTATGGTATATTTAATACATTTGGATTTTATGATCATTAGGTCATCGTTGTCTTGTAAATGGTACCGTTGTTGGTTAGATGACCTAGAATCCAAGGCTTTGCTATCGCTTGTGCTATCATGTGGAACATTAGGGTTAGACATTGAGCTCAGTTGATTGGTGTATCCACCAAACATCCTAACTACTACCCATTCGATATGACACTCGTGGAAAAAGTCCCTCATGAATTTTGTTGGCTCCTGTCCACCAATAAAGATTATCGATCGTAGGTTCAATGTCTCTAAAAATGACAAGTTCAAAGTTTCCACCTTCCCGCATCGATACACTCCATCTTCAGCAATTCCAAAGCCCGCAGGTGGTACCAGCATTTTTTTATTCTCTCCAATCTGTGTTTTCTCCAACTTGACTTCTCTCCAACTTGCTCTCCTTTCTTAATTCAGACTTTCACTTGTGGGTGGATTTTCGCTCTGAAATGTTATCACCAGATATCTAATCTATCTTATCAAATATTAAGGTTTTAATCTATAATTAAAATACTAATCTAATTTAAGAGTCTTATCGAATGACAGAAGTCTTATCTATAGGGTCAAATTTTGACATATAAAAGAATGCAATGATACAATTGTACAATTGAAGTATTTTATTGTTATATTGTTATATTATTATATAATCATTTCTATTATATAATCGCATACTGTTATCTAATCATAGAATTATACAAGAAGATATAAGTACTACATATAACAATGACTGGTGGAAAGATTAGAATTGCCGTTGATCGAGGCGGAACGTTTACAGACTGTATTGGGAACAGTGGGTCTGGTTTGGCAGAGGATGATGTTGTCGTCAAACTGTTGTCTGTAGATCCCAAGAACTATGATGATGCCCCACTAGAAGGTATCAGAAGAGTTCTTGAGTTATTACAGCACAGGAGTATTCCCCGTGGTGCTGCGTTGGATATGGAAGGCGTAGAAAGTGTGAGAATGGGTACCACTTTAGCGACCAATTGTGCCTTGGAAAGAAATGGGGAGCGGTGTGCCTTGATTGTAACGAAGGGATTCAAGGATTGTTTGCTAATTGGTGATCAAACTAGACCTGATATTTTTGATTTGAATATCAGGAAAACTGCTCCCTTGTATGATATGGTGGTAGAAGTTGATGAGAGAGTGACATTGGAGGACTTTACAGAGGATCCAGAAAAGATCAAGACTGAGCTCTCACCTGATGATAATGATTTGGTCCTTGGAAAAAGTGGAGAGATCGTTAGGATTCTTCAAACACCAGATTTAAACTCCATCAAATCCACATTGCAAATGGTATATGCTTCTGGGATAAAATCGGTCGCTATTTCTTTCCTTCATGCATTTACTTTCCCTGATCACGAAATAAGGGTTGGTAAATTAGCTGAACAAATTGGTTTTAAACAAATCTCATTATCTCATCAAGTGTCACCAATGATTAAGTATTTGCCAAGAGTTCATTCGACTGTTGCTGATGCTTATTTGACTCCTGTCATAAAAAGATATCTGGATATGATTGAAAAAGGCTTGGATTTGAAATCTACTAGAGTGGAATTCATGCAATCGGATGGTGGTCTGGTAGATGCATCCCATTTTTCAGGGCTTAAATCTATTTTATCAGGTCCAGCTGGTGGTGTTGTTGGTTATGCTTTAACATGTTATGATGCGAACAATAAAATCCCATTGATTGGATTTGATATGGGTGGTACGTCTACTGATGTTAGCAGATTCAGTGGAGGATCCTTTGAACATGTGTTTGAAACTACCACAGCAGGAATTGTTATTCAGGCTCCTCAATTAGATATTCACACCGTTGCTGCTGGAGGTAGTTCACAATTGTTTTGGGAAAATGGTCTTTTCAAAGTAGGACCCGATTCGGCAACAGCAGATCCAGGGCCAGCTTGTTATCGTAAAGGAGGACCATTAACTATTACAGATGCCAATCTATTTTTAGGAAGATTAGTCGTAGATTTCTTCCCTCATATTTTTGGTCCTACTGAATCAGAGCCATTGGATTTAGATGTAACTACTCGAAAATTCAATGAGCTAACAAAAAAAATTAATCAAGATTTGGATGTGAAATTAACTCCACAGGAGGTAGCTTATGGATTTTTGCAAGTAGCAAATGAATCAATGGCAAGACCAATTAGAAGTATTACCGAAGCTAAAGGACATGATGTGTCACGCCATAGATTGGTTACATTTGGCGGGGCTGGTGGTCAACATGCTGTCTTTGTAGCCAAGTCCCTAGGTATAGGTGTTGTGCTAGCTCATAGATATTCTTCAATCTTATCAGCTTATGGTATATTTTTGGCAGACGTTGTCGAGGAAAAACAAGAGCCATGTTCGTTCTTACTGGATGACAAAAATACCTTGAGCATTATAAAAGAGAAATTTTCAAAACTCTCGCAAGAATCTTTAACTTCATTGAAAGAACAAGGGTATCATGAAGATGCTATTACCTTTAACAAGTATTTGAACTTGAGATATGAAGGTACCGATTCAAGTTTGATGATTTTGTTGCAAGATGACAGTTATGATTTTGAAGGGTGGTTTCAAGTAGAACATAAGACTGAATTTGGATTTATCTTTAATGATAAGAAAATCATCATAGATGATATTAGAGTGAGAGCAATTGGTAAATCACATCTAAGGAAGGAAGAATCTGTTGATGAACAGCTTGCTAAAATTCAAAAGATATTAATTGATCCTAAGAAAGAAGCCCAAACTTATCAAAATGTTTATTTTGATAATTCCTTTCATGAAACACCCATATTTAAAATAGATAAAATGCCATTAGGAAGTTGCATTTCCGGACCTGCAATTATAGCAGATGGTACACAAACTAATGTAATCCCACCGGGAGCTTCTGCAACAATCTTAAAATCACATGTTTACATTGAGTTAGAGAGTGTCACTTCATCATATTCTGAAAAAGAATCTCAATCAGTTGATCCCATTTTATTGTCTATTTTCAGTCATAGATTTATGGATATTGCTGTACAAATGGGTAATCAACTACGTAAAACTTCAGTTTCCACTAATGTTAAAGAAAGATTGGATTTTTCATGTGCTTTGTTTGATGCAGATGGTAATTTAGTGGCCAATGCACCCCATGTGCCAGTTCATTTAGGGTCTATGTCCACTTGTATATCAATGCAAAGTAAGTTATGGAAGGGCAAATTACATCCTGGTGATGTTATTATAACCAATCATCCTGATGCTGGTGGAACCCATTTACCTGATATAACTGTTATTTCTCCAGCATTTGCTGATGATGATGAAACTATTCTATTCTATGTTGCATCAAGAGCACATCACGCTGATATTGGTGGTATTTTGCCAGGTTCTGTTCCACCAAACTCCAAAGAACTATACGAGGAAGGTGCTGCAATTTTTGGTGAATTGATTATTCAGAATGGTGAATTTCAAGAGGCTCTTATTAAAAAATTGTTATTAGAAGATCCAGCCAAGTATCCAGGCTGTTCTGGTACTCGTAAACTTGATGATAATATCAATGATTTGAAGGCCCAGGTTGCTTCTAATAACAAGGGTATTCAGTTGATATCAAAGTTAATGGAAGATTATGGATTTGAAGTTACAAGCAAATACATGTATGCCATTCAGGATAATGCATCTGGAACAATCAAAAGAATGTTAAAGAATCTAGCTGAGCATTTAGGCCGTACAGAGTTTTATGGTGAAGACCAAATGGATGATGGATCAACAATAAAACTAAAAGTCACCCTTGATTTTGCCAATGATGAGTATATATTTGATTTTTTCGGAACATCTCCTCAAATTTATGGGAATTTGAACGCTCCAGTTGCTATTACCAATTCGGCTATTTTGTATTGTCTAAGATGCTTGATTAATGATGATATCCCTCTAAACCAAGGTTGTCTTAAACCTATTACCGTTAAAGTACCTGAAGGTAGTATTTTAAAGCCTGCAAAAGGTGCTGCTGTTGTAGGTGGAAATGTTTTGACATCTCAAAGAGTCACTGATGTTATTTTTAAAGCATTGCATACAATGGCAGACTCTCAAGGTGATTGTAATAACTTTACATTTGGGACAGGTGGAAAATCTAAAGACTCTGATGAAGTAACTAAGGGATTTGGTTATTATGAAACGATTGGTGGAGGACACGGTGCAGGAGCAGATTCCTGGAACGCTAAAGGGTGGCATGGATCTGATGCCGTTCATACCAACATGACGAATACTAGAATGACAGATGTAGAGGTATTTGAAAGAAGATATCCAGTTTTACTAAATGAATTTTCAGTTAGAAAAAATTCAGGTGGCCGTGGTAAATATAACGGTGGTAATGGTATTACTAGAGATATTTTGTTTAGAACGGCGGTACAGGCTTCGATTCTATCGGAAAGAAGAGTGATTGCACCTCATGGTCTGGCTGGCGGTGAAGATGGCCAGCGTGGTGAGAATTTATGGTTCAGAAGTGAAACTGATTCGTGGATCAATCTTGGACCAAAAAACACCATAAAAGTACAACCTGGAGATCGTATTATCATAAATACCCCTGGTGGTGGTGGTTATGGCTCTCCTCGATAAATTCTGACGCCTGTAAATAGATATAGAGATATGTCTACAGTTTTTTAAGAAAATGACACCTTGTATGGTGGAAATGAACATCTTGTATTGTAGAGTTGTATGGATGATTCATAACTTTATGTTCCTAGTTTATCCTCAAATTGTGTATATTGAAGGTATTTCTAGATTAGTCCTGTGTATAGAAATTCATAAATAGTGACAGTTCCATATTGTTGGTGAACGAGGTACCTAGTATTTGCGCTTGGATTCATATCAGAGGCTACGATTATTTAGTTGAGAGAATAAATAGCAGAAATACACTAAAAGACAAGACGTATTTTGCAAATTAGTAAATATGAACTTAAAATTGGTCCATTATAACAGTGGATCCGTACATTTCTTAGTTGTAGAACCTTATTTTCTTGTCATCTAACAACTTCAAGAGTCCGACACTACTTCAGGTCTCTAGTTCCAAAATTCAAGAGGCCTGTCAAATTTCTACTCGCAGCTAGGGTGGTGAGCAACATCTCGATAAGGTCTACAAGAACAGCATGATGCCAATCGATGCTGACTGAACAATAATAGTAGGTTTCCGGTACTGAAGGTCAGATGGCACGTGAGATTAACTTCTATTTTATCAGCAGAAATTCTGATGTTCGTGAAAAAGCTTGGAAACAACATCTCGAAAAGAAAATAACACTACAAAACCAAATACTGGACGAAAAGCGTTCTATGAATCAAGAGCTCCAGAACAAGTGAAGGTCCAACATGGCAAAACCAAGAAGGGCTGCTAATCTGAAGAGGTTATTGGGTATTACCATTCCTGTGGTGGTAGGGTTGTTACTGCTATTCAAATTTTGGCGTAGCTCAAGACCAACAGATTTGCAATACTTGCTACAAAATTTACCCAAGGAAATTACACAAAGCATCAATCTAGCAGCTTCTCACCAACGGGTCGATACAGACATAATGATGAAGTTTGAAGAATTGACTAAACAATTCCAAGAAAGACAAGAACAGCAATCACGGGATTTCGAGAAACAAAAACAAACTCTAGAGCGCAAAATGAAGGAATTAAAGCAATCTTCGCAAGATTTGACCTTGCGCGAAAAATTATCTTACCATTTTGAATATGATTCAGGTGCTCGTTTTCCAGCCATAATATGGCAGACTTTGTCAAATAAAGTAGAATACGAAGAAATTGAGTCATTGAAAGGTGTATGGGCCGAGAAAAACCCGGGATTTGCTCATGAAATATTGAATGATGATTTAATGGAGGGCCTGGTCAGTTATTACTACAGATCATTCCCAGAGGTGTTGGAAGCCTTTAAAACTTTACCTGCCACGGTCCTTAAGGTTGATTTCTTTAAATATTTAATTCTACTTGCAAAAGGTGGTATATATGCCGATATTGACACCACTCCAATGCAAGCTATTCCAAATTGGATTCCCGAGGACATTGATCCCCAAAAAATTGGGTTATTAGTTGGGATTGAACATGATGCTAAAAAGCCAAACTGGAGAAAACAATACGTTCGTAGATTACAATTCGGTACTTGGATAATTCAATGTAAACCTGGTCATCCGATCATTAGAGAAATTGTCGCTCAAATTACCGAGAATACTCTAAAGAAAAAGCAAGATCAAGAATTGAATATAAATTTAAGAAATGAACGTAATATAATGAGTTGGACAGGCTCAAGCACATGGACAGACGTAATTTTCACATATCTCAATGATTATATCAAGAGTGGCATATCAGCCAAAATAACATGGAGGGCTTTCCATAACTTAAAACAACCAAGACTAATTAGTGATATTTTAGTATTCCCTGAATATTCTTTTAAGTCTCCCAAGGAAATTGACAGTTCAGATGAACATAAAAATGAATATTTAGTTTATCATGAATCAAAGAAATTCTGGAAGAAGACTAATTGAAGTTCGAATCTCACTATGGATATTGTTCTTCGTCATTGTACGTTTTTAATATTCGTGCAACACTTTGCTTAGGCTCATAGATCTATGTTTAATTTAATTCATTGTTTTCATACCCATATGAATAGGATTATTACTACAAGACTCATGTACGCATTGAGGCTTTAGCTGAATTAAACAGTATTAAGGAATATGCATTTATTAATCAAGAAAAATAGTATTCCTATATTATATATATAAATGTAGTATAATAGAATTCCTACAAGATTTTAGACTAGAGAAGTTTAGTCATTTGGGTACATTATATTTACAAAAGTTGATTTACGTAACATAAATATCTTCTGTCAACGCTTAGAAAAAATCTTGAGATAGTCTTGTCTTTACTAATTTTTTAGGAAATATTGAAGTCTATTGAATAATAAACATAAAAAGTTATTAGCATAGATTATGGGCTGGTTTTGAATTTCGCATTTTGCATTTTTTAGATAACTTATTTACTAAAAACTCAACAAGTTGATAGTCTCTGGAATCAATTTCTCTCACACTTCACAACATCAAGATAAGATGTAATTAAAAATGTTCAAGTATAAAGCATCAAAATCATATATTCTATGTTCATTCAACCTACGTACCGCTTATGAAAGTCGTGTATTATGTGTTGGTAGTTCACCATCAGAATGACGTATTAGAACTTACGTAAATTTCATCTGCAGTGCGGTGCTTTCAGCATATTTTTGAGATGTCGCCATGAAGGACTGACTTGGGGTTGGATTCTTCTATTCAGTGTAGACCACGAATTAGCACTTACTTCTTAAAATATCTCTTGGCAGCATATCTAATAAGGAACTATATAGGGCATAGATGGGGGTTGGTTAGAGTAGCATGTGCCGTGCTTTGTCATGCCACATGTGCATGATGATGCCATCGTAACTTTGTGTAGGGTGGGGAACCTTTCCGTGGTGTACCCTGCAACCTGGTTGCGAGGTCTGACAACCTTGCTTCAGAACTCGAGGCTGTTGTTCACGGTGTTTTG
>JAJMDR010000080.1:0-22527 GCA_030573655.1 Cylindricascospora bacillispora
GCAGAGGGCGAGCCAAGCACTAACGATGACAACAGAGGCTCGGGGTCCTCTAATGACGACCCATTAGCCACTATGCAAGGAGGTGCAGAGGGCGAGCCAAGCACTAACGATGACAACAGAGGCTCGGGGTCCTCTAATGACGACCCATTAGCCACTATGCAAGGCGAAGAAGATCATGATATTATATCATATGAAGGCACTGCTTCTATATTGTCAATTAATAAATTTTTGGTGTTTATCTCATCAATTGCTGTTTTTTCATTCGCATAAGTTATTAATATAAAATAGCACATGCTTATTATATTATTCTTTATCCACTGACGTTCTTTTTATGATCTTTATACCATATTTTTTTACATATTTTATATTTTTCTAATTAAATTAAGCATTTCTCTAAAAATTGATGTAAAACCAATATAATTACATCTTTTAAATAATGTTTTCTAAAATATCGACAATCATATATTTTGTATATAAAAATAAATTACATAATTCTCATAATAACATATAATTACTTTTGCTATAAGTGTCATAATTATAGATTATTTTAACAGTAAATACGGTTTGACTAATAGTCACGCTACGATTTCTAATATTCAACTGAAACACAGCCGTCAGATTTCGAGAACAATTTTTGCAGATAAAACACGAGAAAAACAAACTAAAGCTACAGTCTTTCCTAAAATAGACCTCAAACTCACGTCTTGTATGTCTTTTCATATAGATATAGAGTGTATAACCAATTAGCTTGTACTAACCATGTTACATAAAAAATTTAATACTTTTAGGTTTGTTCAGTATAATTATCAATAGATACAGTCCTTGATCTATTAAGTGAACAACATAAATGACATGTTTAATACAATGAAGAGGTTCATGAATTATTTTCAATCCTCAGAACAGGAATATCAATTATTGGCAACTACAAATGGAATAACCATAAATAACACTTAGGACAAAACTCAGATGTCTACTGAACTACTACAGTCAGAATAGCAAATGATATGTTATAATTGGCTTATGCTCTTAAGATGGTTCTAATCCTCCTCAATTATTGTGGCATTGGCCCATTATATGCATGGGAGCCACCATATATGTTGTACTCATAAATCACTTGAAGAGCAATCAATGAGTCCAAACTCAACAATAGACATCAATAGTTTACCTTGAAAGAAAGCACTGTCTCCAATGGAAGGTAATACATGTTGTAGGAATTACTCAACGTAAGATTCGTGAAATTTCAGGCACATATTTGGTAGAGTACTTATTCCACTATGAATCCGTAGGAATAGTTAAGCATTGGAGGACCTAATACATATCATATAACAAGATTACTGAATGTAACTATTAAATTATTAATACAATAATAATTCTACAATACTAATCTATATTGTATTTATGAATTAGTAATCCAATACTGGTAATAGAGTATATTAAATATCCAATACTTGAACTCATCAATTGGTATGTGAACTGGAAATGCGGTTATGTCTTCTGTAGATATCCATCCACTTTTTATGTCATGTATTACACAAAATATATAACCAGCCAGAGTATTAACCTTCTACACATGCTACATTAATTGAACACCTTAATTTATTCACCACAAATATCAACAGAATCGATTATTCTAAATCCCAAGCGCTATATCAAATCATGTGAACAATTAATAGCATATATCATATTCTTTCGGAAAATACACATCTCTTCGCAACAACTGCCTGTTCAAATCACACAATTCTCTCTGAGCAATGTCCCCGTTGAGTGAGTGTTCAGGGATCCTCAGCATATTGAAATGAAGGCTGTTGTCGACAACGAGAAATATAGGCCAAACTTATACGCGGCTAAGGTCATATGTTTCGGCCGAGTGTGTCAGCAATAGCTCGCTACGTTTTCAATTTTGATGAGAGCAACAGGGACTCCGTACGATGAGAACATTCCTCTCCCCATGCGGTATATTACATAATCCTTCCATGATTTTTCATCCTCTTTCTAACCTTAGATAGACATTCTCACAGAGTTACCTAATCAAGTCACGATATATGTTCATCGCCCCGAAATGCGCACTATTATATAATATCTGAGATTGTTTGCACATAGCCAATAATTGAAGAGTGTTGTATAATAAAAAAACTCATTGTCATGCATATATAATGGATCCACCGAGTCGAAAAATATAGTCGTCTCGTCTCGGTCCGGCTAGACAAAAACCACTCAATTGGACCAATTCCTCTTAAATAGCAAATAATCATGTTTTAAAATACAGGTCTACACAATGTCATATCCAGAAAAATTCGAAGGTATTGCTCTTGCTGACCACAAGGACTGGAAAAATCCTAAAAAGATCTCCTTTGCCCCAAAGAACATTTATAACCATGATGTTGATATCAAGGTCGATACATGCGGTGTTTGTGGTAGAGATGTACATTGTGCTTCGGGACATTGGAGGGGACAAAAATTACTATTAGTTGTTGGTCACGAAGTCATTGGTAAGGTCGTTAAAGTCGGTTCCAAATGTAACACTGGTCTCAAGGTTGGCCAACTTGTTGGTGTTGGTGCACTAGGCTATTCTTGTCTGGACTTTGACCGTTGCAAAGCCGACAACGAGTCATACTGTCCACCGTTTGTCACTACTTATAGTCAACGATATGAGGATGGATATTTATCTTAAGGTGGTTATGGCAACTACATCAGAGTTCATGAGCATTTTGCCGTTCCAGTTCCTGAGAATATTCCAAACCACTTAGCTGACCCATTGATGTGTGGTGGTCTAACTGTCTTCTCACCTTTGTTGAGAAATGGCTGTGGTCGGTATTATGGGTATCGGCGGTATGGGCCACATGGGTGTGATATTTGCTAAGGCCATGGATGCTAGAGTGTATACTATCTCTCGTACATCAGCTAAGAAGGCAGATGCTACGAAACTTGGAGCTGATCGCTTTATTGCCACCAAGGAAGAACCAGAATGGGGTACTAAGTATTTCGATACATTTGATCTAGTTGTTATTTGTGCCGGTTCCTTGACAGATATTGATTTCGACGCTGTTCCAAAAACAATGAAGGTTGGCAGTAAAATTATTTCTATTGCAGCTCCAAAAGCAAGCCAAAAACTAACTCTAGCAGCTTTTAGTTTGGCTGGTGTCACAATCGGTAACAGTATTTTAGGATCCATTGAAGAATTAAAGCAGTTATTGAGATTAGTGTCCAGAAGCCCATGAAAAATTAACGTTGAAGACATTTGCTTTACTGGGTGTCACTATCGGTAATAGTGCCCTGGGTTCTATTGCGGAAATCGAGTGACTATTGAACTTGGTTTCCGAGGAGACCCTAAAAATATGGGTGGAAACTCTTTCTGTCGGAGTAGCTGGTGGCCACGAGGTATGTGACAGAATGGATAAGGGCGACGTTAGGTACAGATTCACATTAGTTGACTTCGACAAGGAATTTGGTGCTTGAACTATGTTTCATAAATATTCTACAGTCACACCCATATGTATTCAAACGAGTTTTGTCTTAAATATGAAGATGCACGGTTCTGTACCGAATTTTAATCGGTGTTATCAGTTTAATCTCTAGTGTAGTTTTCGTCTCATAGAAAAAGAGAACACACCAGAGTAAGCTACTGTCTGTGGTGCTTCACAGCAAAGTGGTGGCCGTTAAGTATGTGAGTGCACCACTGCTGAATCTTCATAGAATACCTTAATTGGTCAAGTTCAGATATTCGTATTTTTTAGAGTAACGCATTTTTCGAGGATAAGTTACGGGATCCTTGCATTAAACCGACTACTCAATAAGGACAAGATCGTCATGGAATTACCATACTCTACCGCCTGGCAATGTAAGAGCTGTATTGAATGTGCACTTTTGCACCACCATCTATTTTGAGCGTGTCGTTGCGTTTATGAACATATATGATCACATGTATGTTCATAAACAACGTGATATGGCATTCGAGGAATAATACGGATGCAGAATAAACAACAAACAACTCTGATCAGGATACGACATTCAATTAAGATCAAGAATCTACAGACTGACGAATGGATAACCTGCTATAATAAATGTGTGTAACTATTTGTACTCATCTAGCAATTTTTCATTTTTGTTTCTAGAAGAGTTTGGCCCGGACTGGGATTGGGGGATCATATGGCATCCTGGGAGCCCCAACACTAACAAAGGAACATTTCAATGTTTCACCACCTTCAAGGATGAGAATCTGAGGTGTATCTTTGGTTTAAAGTCTAGTCGAACTAATTGTGACAGCTCATACTTCAGGTCGAAAGCGTGCAAATGATTGCGTCGTTGGCCACATCATGCATCGCTATCGGGCGTTTCAAGAAGTCCTTTTCGAATATATTGAACTTGAGTTTGTGAAATTAATTTGATGTGATTTCATAGAAGAAATTGTGTGGTTTTTTTTGGGAAGAAAGGTATGTGACATGAGTATATCACATAGTTCACAATTGTGGTATTTGTGACTACTTAACTGTGGCTAGGACCAGTTGGAATAATCGCATGTCTTATTATTTTAACTGTGATAGCTGCTAATTAACCAAAATGTTTCGTATAAGAGTTATTGATTTCATGGTATGATAAGGTTTTAATACCAATCTTCTTTTATTTCACCTTATTAGGCATTATTGTCGTTCGAGTTTGTGCCATTTCTTGATGTACATTTAACCAGCCCCTCACTCCAATTCTGACATGCTATTGAGTGAACAGACTACTCATATCCTCGATGCATTGGATGCAATCAATCAATGAGAATTATCTATCACGTGGTATGCAGTTGTATAGCTTTTGATAGCATGATTCTTGCCTTGTTGCCTTTGAAAAAGACATCACGAACTGCAGATTGTGCATTGAAAGTATTGTGTGAATAAAGGAAAACAAGATCTAATTACTCATGTAATCGGAAATATAATAATGACACAATGCTAATGAACTCAATGGAATGCTGTAATGTATCCAACTATGAAAGTAGCCGAAATCTGTGACTCTCAAGCCGTGCTAACTGTTGATACGTATGGTTAATGAGACCATAGAGAGTTTGTGTATGAAGTGAACAGAAGCCGTGATTCCAACACCTTACAATCCGTATTATATTAGATATATTAAACAACCAATCTAGTACAAATTCAAATAAAACATGATTCAACACACCAACATTGCCTTCCCCCTTAATTGAACGGTAGTACGCCACGAATTCAGATTTTTGGTCAGGATTATATGACAACACAGACGCATATATTTTTGGTAGCCTAGTGGGGATAACACAAGATAAAAGTTACATTTTCAAAGGGGACTGTTGAAAAGACCAAAAGTCTGAAACAAAGAGGATTGCATATTACCGAAAATAAAACGTTTGTCTCATGCCTGAAAATGCCTATTTTACCTTGGTATAACATCATGTACTCTTTTAACTGTAGGTTCATTTCATAATAAAAACTCAATTCAATAATATCAACCTATAATACTGTGACTAATATACATGTTACTATGTATCTTTATTTTATCGTACTCTGCTCTCATCTTTAACATGATACTTTTAAAAGAAGATTGCTGTTAGAGTTTAAAAGTCTCGAATATTTGTTTAATAGCTATCTAAATGAAAAATATGAATGACTTTGTTTAGTGTATTGTGGTTCGTGGTGTGGTGTGGTTGGATATAGATGCTACTACAGCTAGTTATTAACTGGTTTGTGTTGCATAATGTCAAAAGATAATTTTGATAGATATAAAGATAGAATGTATGAAACAATACGAGAAATATCTAGCAGGTTTTTTTGAAGAGAGGAAATTATAGTCCCTGCGTAGTTTAATAATATATGAATAAGATGATCATAGAATCAAAAGATTATGTTCCAGTTTTTCCTTTCCGTGTTTTTAATATATGTAAAATGTTTATATAATTTACAATAGTCAGGTCGACCTTTTTACGCTCATTCCTAGATATAAATGTGAGGCCAGAACATTAAGAAAAAACAATATAGAAATTACAGTTCTTTATAGGAGTAGTTTGTATCCTAAATTAACTATTTCTGAATAACAATATAGTTCCGTGAAAAATATTAAAGCTCACGAAAAAGTATTTTTCAACAAACTTGTTACACCTTTCAAAATCTACTGAACTCATTGGTATATTTAATTATCGATGTATCGTTATTGTCCACATCCTCGTGTTCCACTGATAATTATCGTTTCCCTATAGTGTGATGGTTTAGTCAATATAATGTGATTTCTAAAAGTTCATATCTTTTTTATTCTCTTTTATTCAACTATAGCTCAGATAACTGTCTTGGCTTAAAGATGTATATTGAGGTATATAGTATTTTTCCTCTTACTGTGTATACCTTATATGGTAAGAATGCAATTTATTAAATTTATAACTTAAAATTTTGCATCAATTGACTTCTATATTCTAAAATTTACAAGCAAATCATCTTTTATTGTAGTTATGATCCTCAAATGTCTTATATCTAAAATTGATATATTGTAAAGAATGTGGGATAATGCTAAGCTGCATAAAAAGGGCCAACAACTGTCTTTAAGATACATAAATATAGGCTATTTTATAAAACATGAAAATTTATCTAACACAGTCACTATTTTAGGTATATAGCAATCGACTGATAAAGTAATAATTACCAATCTTATGGGTTATATATGGAGCGTGACATTAAATATTATTACTTAATCTACAAATTATGCCAGAATGTGTTTTTTTCCTTAACTAATTTGAACTTATCTTTGATAGGTCTATGTGGAATGGATATAACTTTTAGAGTGTGTTGGACGCCATGCTAATCAATATTTTCTGTAAGAACAGAAACTAATACTTTTAATTTACGTATCCAGCTGATTACTCACTCTAAGTCGACTGGCCAAGTTGGCTTGCTTGAGTCTCTATCTCAAAAAGTAAAATATGATGAAATGTTCTCAATTCGTAGCAATATTCCTTTGAATAGGCGGATTGTGGTTTAATTCAAAAATTGATGTATAAATTCCCTCGATAGACTAATAATAACAATTATCAACCCTTTGAACTATGTTTGGGATAGATAATAAAAAGGATGGAGAGTAGACCTAATAGAGAAAATTTGCTTATTGCAGATATGGTTAGCTTTATGAAGCAAGTTGAGAACTTCTATTATTCTTAAGATGGTTAATTAAGTTAACCAATACCAATGTTAAAGAAATATGCCACCTCCATTAGAGAAAGAAATTTCCGTTGTATAAATTCTATGGTGGCTGGCACATAGTGATATTTTAAAGATGAAATAACCTTTTACTGAAATTAAATAATGGAGTATACTCTAAATGTAAAAAATTTCAAACATTTGATATAATATTTCTATTCGAAATCTCAACAATTAGGGCACCTAATTTGGTTTTCTAGACCACTTTCAACAAACTTGTCATCCAAGCAATACCATTTATTGGTTGAATAACAATATTAATAGTCTTTGGTATGAGGCTAAGGGATAATCGTGACATGTTTATTTTCAACAATCTGGATAAATGGTACTTGAGATACCAATTTAGCTCATTTAACTTCCAAATATTGACGCTATGAGACTATGTGGGAGTTGAAAGTGTATCAGAGTAGCCTAACATCATTTCTATTCGACTGTTATTGAATAAAACAAGATACATGGTCTCCTCAACTTTTTTATTTATCCGATATTAAAAATATCCGTTATATGGAACAACTACACATAGACGGGAAATTTCCAATGCAATTTCCAACCTTCGGATTGTGAATTCTACATGGTTGGAAATATCACTGTTGATCTTGTCCTTTTCATAAAACCTACTCAACTTAAAGAACCTAAGGTTTTAAGAAACAAGGAATTTCAGCATTGGGTTGTGACAGTTGCTAGAAATCAAAGATTTAACCTTGGAATTTATTGCTTTCAGCATGTCAAAGGATAGAATCTTGAATCAAAGTTTAAGAATCATGTGCTTTGGGGATAATAGTTTCAGTAAGAATTGACAACTCTACTGTGGTCATGAACTACACCCATATTGGCAATACTAATTACAAAAACCTTACTAATTGTACAAATGTCACCAAATAATGACCATTTATTATATTGAATAAATTATGTGGACTACTGGGGCACCCTTGGGGAGTATTTTACAGTTGATTTCAAGGCAACATACCTCACCCTTTTGAACAAATAAAAACTACATTCGGAAGAGGGTGATTCCATATTCTTCTCAATTGGTTGTATCTGATGGTAAAACTTTTGAAGTTTATTGCCATGATGGATCCCAGGTTTTAAGAAATCCGTAGATATTTAGTGGCTTTATGAATAATTGTCAAGTAATTTTAGATTTAGGTGACTATCCTCAATTATCTATTAGACAAGAGTTTTTTTATCTTCCAAGAAAGTATGTGAAGAAAATTTTTATTATACTCGAATTATTGATTTAAGGTAATTGTTCTTTTGGTCTTATATTTAGGGGATTATTAGTAGAATAATTTCTTAGTTAGAAATGGTCACGTCTTGGAAGTGACAAATATAAAGACTGGATAAAATTTTATTGGTAACAAGAATTATTAAATTAAACAATCATTTTTATATTTATACATATTAATTCTAAGTTCTTGATAATATGTGCTGGTCGAATATACGCTTCGTACACTACAGCCCAAATTAGTAATAATAAATCTTTAATGTTTTAGTTAAAGATGTAGTAGATGAAATGTAGTTAAGAACATACTAATAATGAATTATGTTAGACTATCTCATTTGACCAGTGAAAAGAGCGAAGTGTCTTTCTGCTATCTTTTCTTCATAATTGCTAGACAAATGGGATAAGTCCTCTTTTCGTTTTCAAGATGTAACCCCCAATATTTTAGACACAACTGAAAAGCAGCTGTAGAAAGTGACTGTTCTCTTTCAAATAAAATAAACTGTAATATACAGTACAACAGTCTTTAGGAAACGGAAATTAGTGGAGAAAACAACCACATAGCTTGAATTTTTTTAGATGATACTCAGATTTGTTGCCGTTTTTTTATTAGGTACTCCAATTATATGTTTTTAACTCTGTTTTACATGATCTGACTAGTCTAATATATATTCATTATCTAGACAATTTACAACTACAGCTTGAGATTGCCGTGCTAAAACTATATGCCGTAAGAACTAGTTGGAATCAATTGAACTTGTCTATTCTTGCTCTACTATATACCTGGTAACAATCCATATTTAAAATTGAGATATATCTGAAGGTTTCAATCGACTTTTCGGGAGGATAGCGCACGGTATAATGTTGTGTCGCATATTAAATACGAACGACAAGTAGAAATGCTTAATATTATTTATAATAATAATAAACAAATTATCTGACAACTTTACCGATCTTGATAGAACTTCAAATAACTACAAACGCGAACTTAACTCTTTATAGAGCTCTTTGTTTACCTTGTCCAAGCTTGTACAAAATCTCGGAAATGAGAAAAAATGAAACTGAAGAAGCAAGATTGGTTTCACATTCCTAGCTCCTTCGGCATTGCGGAATGTGTAAAAGTTAAGAAACTTCTATTACTCTTGGTATTATGCCTCTCGTCTCCTTCGGAAAATTTCTTGCTTTGGAAAAATGATTCAAAAGAAAGGAGGATCTACGCCAATTTTCAAGTATAGTTTTTGCGTACAATAAAAAAATAGATCTCATTTCGGGCAAACCGAATAAAATATGGGATAAAAACATTTCCTAAAGTAGCCTTTTTGGGATAAACAACGATGTTTTTGATCGAGTCTCTTATTTTTGAATAACTTTTTTCAATATTTTGTAATTTATGAATAACTTTTCTTGAAACAGACCTTTATGGTCATAAAATCACACATGAAGTGCTTGTTTAACGAGATTTACCTGGATTGTATGGATGGCATCTTTGAGGAGCAACGGATAGGAAGTGAGTCCTAAATTACCCTCCACTATAGCTCCGTGCAATATCCAAATAAGAGAACAATGTTGGATGACCTTTGCACGCATCAAGTGTATTACGCCAGTTTATCTAATTGCTACATTAAAGCATGTTGATGTTCTTACGTATCCTGGACATGTGCTTAGAGAAGGCTGGTTATAGCATAGAAAACTCTGCAAAATATATTTGAGTGCATACTGTTATCCGATTTAGGCAAGTAAAGAATCAGGTATTGAATATCATCTATTTCCCCGTCCCCCCTAATATCTCTGGATATGGTAGGTAGGCAGTTCTATGGATACCGTTTTCTTCCTAATTTTATGAATTATAACAGAAGTTTCTAAATCGTGTGATTTAGTCAACTGTGTCTTCTTCTAGGAAATGGTACAGACCATCCCTTCTGGAGCATGAAGCTTATGAGATAACCGGTTGCTGAAACGGTATATATACCCTGGGATTGTTTGTGCAAAGTCTAGACTTTTATTCTGCAAAGGTGCGTACAAATAAGTTGACACTAAAAGGGGAAATGTGGAAAAAATGCATGGCACACAGGTGTGATCGAAGGATCTTTACACCACTTGTATTAAGTTGGGTTTTGTTCGTCTAATGTGTATATATTCTTACTATATTGAATATTTCCCAATTATCAGTTTGTTAGATTTTGAAATATTTTACTATTCGTAGGTTTGTATTTACACAATGAGAAAAAGATCCTCAGATTGAGCATTGATGATGTCCCAAAAGAATCCTAGTATTACAAAAATATCAATTGGATTATAACCAAGGGTAGATTTGTTAAAATTGATCACGTCATGATATCAGAAATGTTGTCCGTAACATAGTTTCATGATAAAACGTATTAACTTATGAATTTACGTACCAATATTAAAGGGAATAGGAAACTAAAAAAACTGGAATTAGAACTTTTTAACTGTTTCAGGTAGCCAATAATCATGTTATGATTTTGGTTGATCTCGTTAAAATTTATAGAGGACAATTTTATGAAGTTAAATAATTCCCCTCAAATACTAGTACAGTCAATATAGTGCATTTTAAAAACCATTTTAAAGGATTACCCAGTATCCATTATTTGAAAATCTGAAACGTCTCTGGTATAAGTTATTGAAATAGCGGGGGGGGGGGGAGATAATTGGTTATTGCAACTCTAGATAAAGTTAACAGAAGTGTTGAACAAAAATGTTCAAAATAAAACATATAAAAGAGGTTGAGACATCCTTCTAAACCAGTTTTTGTTTCCTTCTCCCTTCCATCATACAATCCCATCATAACGAAATATCTACTCTTTATCTCTTCTATTAAATAGTTATTAAAAGAAAATCCAATAAAATATAGCTACTAAATATGAATGAAGTTTACCTCTCCAGTTTTGAAAGCGTTAGCTGCTCTTTGTTTAAGTTCCAAAGCTTTCGCAGTTGTAAGTTCTCAGCTATCTGATGCAAATAATTATTTTTATAATGCTACTGATTCTGCATTCACTTTCTCACAGGATGTTGAAATTAATACAATTGAAGTGAATTTTGGTGATATTCATGATGTATCTATTTCTGGTAATTTAAATTTAAAAAACCATTTAATTATTGCACCATTTTATGATTATCCCGTTGGTGGTATTACCTTACGTATTACTAGTCCAACGATTAGTGCCTTCAATAACACCGCTTTCTCTGACATGAATGCAAAGACACCAACCAATGCTTATTTGTCAGGTTCTTCTTATGTCGGATATGCTGGTGGATTTGCTTACTTTGCAACCGAGGCTTTGACCTCTCAAAATACTTTAAATGTTAAGTATACTAGTGAATTTCGTACTCTAGATGTTGCATTGAAGAATTGGGGTTGTGCCTCGTTTGATGGTGATCATTACTATGTGACTAATGAATGGGATTCATGGAACTCCGTTATCCATATTAACACTTTGTTCGGTGGTAGCAAATTAGTTTTAGATAATAGTGAATTTTGGTTACATAATACCAAAAACAGTCAATTGAATACTTTAGTTTTCAATACTGACGGTTCTGCTTTTATTCTTGACAATTCCTTATTGAATTATGCTCCAACTGTACAAGGCTTTTTCGGAACAGGTAAACAAATTGGTGTTACTGGTACTTTAACTGGTGATATATCTTTCGACAGGGATTCTAGTACTGTGAAGTTTTCCACTTCTACAGGTAGTTACCAATTCAAACTGACTTCTAATTGTTACAAGACCCAATACTTTGTTTCCAAAACTGCTACTGTTGATAGTCTTGGTACCAAAGTTGATGTCACATATATTACTTATGAGGAACCAGGCTTTGATGGAACTTGCAAGCCTTTTTATTTACCTTCTCAAACTACCGTTGTTCAATGTAATACCAATGTATTATCTTTCTACAGTACTCAAGATAAGTATGGTGACCCAGCTACAGGAACTTACACTGTTCTAGCCACTCAAAGTAGTTGAATCACACATTAGGTTCCGATTTTTTGTACCTTTATGATGGAATTAAAGATGGATTAATTTTTGAGACATCGCATACCCATTTCCCGTTTCGTGAGTTAAATATTTGTTCTTTTATTTAGGAAATCTAAATATTTGTATGTATTTGATTTCTAACATGTAAACTCTCTTTTGTTCAATAAAGCTGGTTGTTAAAGCGACTCCATTGTTCTCTTTTTCAATCTAAGATTATATAGATAAGGCATCAAAGATAGATTGGTACAGTCCTGTTCATTTAACCAACGTGAAAAATTCAAGTCATTGAATTGTTGGGAAATTCATTTTCCGACTGTAATGAGTATAAAAAGGAAAATGTATGAAAGTTATCTTAACTATCATAATTTGCTTGTGTTAATATTACCAGAATAATTCAAGTGTTTATACATCATATTTTTTTTTGTTTTATGTTTCCAGAGTATATCAAAAATAAGTAATGTAACAACATTAAGGAAGAATATTTCCCAAAGCATTATTGCAGATGAGAGCTCTGCAGGTACTAGCTGTTTAAAAATGTACAAGAAGCATAAAATTGTTATTTTCAGTTCTTATATTTGTTGGATGATTTGACAAATATATGCAGATGTATTTTATTGTTTAGTTTTTTTGTATTTAAACAGCATTAGCGCATTTTTAAGTGTTTACTACGGAATAATATATTCTTTTTAACTAAAAGTGATAAGCACTGATATTTCCAAGAGTTGGGAATATAAAAACCCACAAAATACTAATGATCTTCATATAATATTCTGACAAGAAACATATATTGAAGACATTACAATGAAATTCAATAGTTCAATAATAGCTTCAATTGGAAAAAGCAATAATAATCCTACCTTTATTTTTTGAAGAAGCAATCAATATTTGAAGACCATATTCCCAAATCTTCCTTAGTAAAATTAGAAATCTACACTAATTAGCTAACTGTAAGAAGTATTATAGAATAACTTTGTATAGTCTTACACGACTTCTGTTTATGCCATCGTATTTGTATTTATTGGAAAAATTCAGTTGCGATAATCTGGTCTTGTAAGGCTTGAACTTATTTTGAACTCTCATAATACTACAAAGCATTTATTCCAGAATTTGGTCTCAGCATCATACGCGTGTCAGACTAGTAAACATAAATGGAAAATCATAATGAAGTTATGTACCGTGAAGGTGTTGATTGGAACTTCCTAAAATGGTTACATCCCTAAAGGAGAAACAAATAGACATGTAATATTATATTTCTTGCACTGTTTGGAAGCATTGAACATCTAGGTTTCTTCCTGTAGAAATATGAACTGGGAGATTATAATTATCTAATTTAGGAAATTTTTGTAGCAAATCTCGCGATTATCAAATAGAAAAATCAAAAATAATGCTGATCTTCAATTTTTCAAAGAAAAAGTAAAGAATACCCGGAGACATCTGTCAAAATACTATTTATAGATCTATCTATTTGAAGGAATGCAAAAATGCACAAGGATGCTATGGTAAACTAACACAGGCAATAACTTCCCAGAAGTTCATTAATAATTCTTCAGAAGTTTTGTCATTGATGTTATAGTCTTTCCTTACTAGTGACGCGAGATTGATATGTCTATTGCCTCTGTAATTGATAGAACATTAAATAATAGCCTATAAAAGACAGCAGCAGAATTATTCAGATATACATTTGCTTCCTACATTAAGTATAAGAAAAATTTCAGGATTTGGTGATTAAGTTTACAACAACAAATTTAGAAATAAAATATTGCATATTTTTATTCAACGTAGAAATCGTATCCGATCCTTGTTATTAATTCAACTATATTGTTTCTACAAATTTTTGAATGTATTAAGAATCTTCTCGCGCGACTATCTGTTAAAGAAAAATAATTCAAATAATGTCGTTAAATGCCATATAAATACAAACAAAATTATAATTCAAATTAGAAAAATATTCTTGATTTAACGTTCCATATTTTACTTCCCTATCAAAACAAATGCAACACTTTACCTCATAAGAATCCATTATCTATACACAATGTTTAGGGCTAAGGGATCTTCTCTGGTAAGTTTATTCATTCTTTTTAACAGTTCTTTGATATTAGCAGGAACTCTAGAGGAATCAAACTCTTAGAATAAATTTTTCAATGCTACTGATGATCAGTTTCTATTCGATGAGAATGTCGATTGTAACACAATTGAGGTTTATTTCGGAGACATCAAGGATATTACGTTTCTAAATTCCATAAAGTTGGAAAATCATCTTCTAATTACGTCATTTGATTCAACACCTCATGAAGGTATAAACTTCAGAATTTTTAGTGATCCTTTAAAAGCAGTTAATAATACAGCCATAATTGATAATTATGCTACTTCACCATCCCACTTCTACTTCCAAGGTTCTAGATACGACGGATATACAGGTGGGTTTTTAATCAATGGTTCTCCTAGCCAAACTGCTGGCAACACTTTGTATTTGGATTATTCGGTTATTACAAACACCCAGCAGTTGGTAATCAATAATATTGGTCAAGGAACACTTACCGGTGGTGGTTTAGCTTTGAGTGTTTCGTTAGAACTAACAAATTCTAATATTCACATCAACACTCAATTGGCTACAATGACTATGAGCATTACCGACACCAATGTTTGGTTATCGGATGCAGCCGGGAGTCATTCACAATCCATTAATTTTTCTGGAGACTCTGCCCTGTGGTTTGATGGCGTTACATTGACCAACAGAGCTGAAGTATACGGTTTCTGGGGAGAGGACAGAAAGATTGGTGTTACATCGAACATTGTGTCTGGTCCCGTCAACAACAAAACAACTGGCAACCTTGATTTTTCGACTGCTGATAACGCACACGCGTACCATTTGAATCCCAGTTGCTACAAACCCGAATATTTTGTTACCGAGAGGGGTACGGCTAACAACAATGGAACCATGGTTCCTGTGACATATATAATATATGATGAGCCAGGATTTGACGGAACATGTCCTATATTTACAATTCCTCCCCCATATACATTCACTAGCACTGATGCAACACATACAGAAACGGACCTTGTTAGTTATTATTCTACAACAGATTCTTACGGCTATCCAGCCACAGGAACCACAACCACAAAACTATATTCGTTCATTATCCCAGATCCTACAACAATCACCTCTAGAGACGAAACACATACAGAAACAGACTACATCTCCTACTTCTCTACTACCGATGAGTATGGAAACCCAGCCACCAGAACAACAACATCGAAAATAGTCTCCTTCCTCATCCCACCCCCATCGACGTTCACGTCCAGCGACTGCACGCACACCGAGACGGATGTTGTGTCGTACTACTCGACGACAGACTCCAACGGGGATGCAGCCACGGGCACGACGACTTTGAATTTTAGTTCTTCATTTAATGTTACTTCTGTATCATTTTCTAGTATTTATGTGTCTACTACTTCATATCATTCATTGTCTACGGATCATTTATCGGAAATTTCTTCAGGTGTTTCTAGCTCATCGAGAAATTTTAGTGACAATGAAAGCGGTCATCCGGAATCTTTGTTTTCTATTCAAAGTTCGATAACTTCGGAAATAACATCCTCAGGAAGTCTGAGTGGAGAAGCAACTAGAGATCAATCATCTAACATTATTGGAGACAATAGCAGTAAACCAACGGATGGTTCAGGTCCGGGCTCTAACGGTTCTGGCTCTTCTGGTAACTCAGTTTCTGCTTCGAACGGATCAGGATCAGGATCCGGCTCTGGAGCCACTAATGCGCTTGAACCTACCGCATCATTGGTCAATAGTCTATCAAGTTCTTCGGTAGCTCAAAACACATATTCATCTGCTGGTCCAAATAGCGGCATATCTGTGTATCACGGTAAAGCTATGACATTAGGAGTGAATTCCCAAATCATTTTTGGCGTTTTATTAATTCTATTAATTATTTGAGTTGGTTTGTTGAGTATACTTTACGACTTCGACTAACTGCTCCATTTTTCTAGTCTCTGTTTATGCGACTAGCGTTCTTTGTTCAGATACCCTTTTGTTCATATCTTCAATTGGAGTAGTTTTACTTTGAAGATTATTGCTTGCTTCCTTTCACAAGTTTTTTATGAAAATATTTAGTTCTTCAATTGACAGTTTATTATTTTATATCTTAAGTATTTCCTAATTACTTTTAGTAGTTTTTTAATGAAAAGTAAAACATGTTTGATTTAAGAGATTAGAGTGCCAATACACAATTGAGTTATATATATACGTGTGTGTTCAAAGGGTAGCTTAGATGTGAGTCTTCAACTATCTGCAGGTAAAGCTGCCACAGTTTTAATACAAGGAAAGGTTTCGATAAAAATCACGTGTATGGGTTCCTACTTTGGCACAAATTTTCTTTGATATTTATACAGAATCCAATACTTCATTTAGCATTGAAGACATAAAAAAGCTCTATGATGAGGTATAACTTTCCACATGATATATGCATTTCCTGGAATAGTTAGAATAAATCAGAAAGTCTCTGGATTTAAGCTAACTAAATTTACATTTAAGTGGCGAATGCCTGTGTATTTCACCAACCAACCACCATTGGTATACAAGGTCCTTTATGAGGAGGTATTAGGATATACATAGACTTTGTGTTTGTTCCCGGTACATTTATTTACTCACATCTGTGTACCAAAGCAGATCATCAACTTAGTTAATATTATGAGTTAACTTTGTTACCATATTCTTAGCCATGCCATGCCAATACTCCGGCATCTCCCATTCTCCATTCGATATTTTGGTATTGGTTCAAACAACTGCTCCAGGTAGTTAAAACATACCTGTTCTCTATAATAAATCATTCTCCCTAAGAAATGTTTCCAGCTTACTTTGATAGTAGCGAGAGAAAAGTTTTTTGATTCTTTGTTTATTTCCAGATATCGGAGCCATTTATTTTCTTCAAGATTTTAACTTTTGTAGCCATCACATCTAACTACACATTTGGTCCTTAGAAAGAATCCTTTAACAAGTAAGATGGATTAATTTTTCAGCTATTTTCTTAATGATTGTTGGTAATTCTTTAGAGCAATTACAACTAGATATGCCCATTATCTAATTTAAGAACATATGAATACCATTTGCCGTTTTCTTCTGAATATGTGATATTATGAGACACCCAATCGATCAAAATTTGACAATAAACGATACGGTTATATGGATTTGATAGCTAAACGTAACTAGATGATGTACTGAGGTGTTCAACTTTTACTTTTTGTTCTTCATGTGTCAGCATTAACGGACTAGCAGAAATCATGAGAGAAAATATAACAAAAAGACGTATGCCCTAATTGGTATATGCCAATCTCATAAAACATATTTGTTGTTTCATTTTCATATTGAGTTCCATTTGAAATCCATTAAGAGTACGTCCACAAATAGTCATTGTTTACTTAATGCTTTATTTAAAAATGTATACACCACCAATGATGTGTTCCATGTATTTGAGTTAAAAATTGAAAATTATTATTCTTTCAAGGGGAATATAAGTCAACCGATAGTTGGTTTAATAATTACCGAAAATTAAGAAAAGAAACTTATTCATATCTACTAGAAATATATACATTTGGTAGAGAATATATAAATATTTATACTGTTACATCGTAAAGGGGAAAGATTAGTTCAAATTACAATCCTTCTCGATATATATTTACCTTCAACAATTTTTTTATCGATTTATTGAAGTAAAAGATATTTCTAAAATTTGAAGTAATTCTAGAAAAATTCCATGATTCATAATGAAAAGTGAAAATTTAACCTATATTTTTTGTTTTTCATTAAAGGAATAACAAATTCGCTTTTTTAAATAAATAGAATTGCTTGACCTCAGTCAATGTTAGAACATTAGATATTATATAAAAAATTTCTGAAGAAGTATAGTTTTTACATTTATATTCCATAACCAGATACTCTCGTGATATTTATGTCAGTCTTGATCCTTTAATAATATATTAAATTGGATGCAATACATTCTATTCAACAAATGAAATTATTTCTGAATGAAATCAATGAATTTTTTTATTCTCTCTAGTGTGTATTGCCTCTGTAACCAATTTACAGAACAAAGTTTTTCCTCGATACAATATATTTTCTAATTTTTGTCATTTTTTAGAATGATAATGTCATTTGAGGCAGTTGCTCATTTCACAAGACGATATATCCTTATATTTAAGGCGGGGATTTTTCTCATTTTTGCCGCACTTGGACTTGGTTATTTCACTATCTGAAATGATAGAAATTTGTATGTAATTGAATATAAACAGCGGTTCCAATAAGGTTAAGAGTAAATCATTTGATTATAAAAAATATTTGTATCGTCATTAGAACATGTTCCAACCTGCCCTCAATTTACTATTATAGTCATCCCGGTTATCAAAGATTTTAATTTTAATTAAATGTATAGTATATGTAATCTTTAGCGGATTCCGTTTTGTAGATCAGTGACTGTATTTATTATTATCCTAATTCATCTATCCAGGTGTTAAATATTTTTGTATTATTATTTTTTGGCATTCTTAAACGAGCACTACTAAAGGTTATAACAGTCTTATAAAGAAAATTTTCATTATTATTCAACTTTAGTAACAAGGAACTATTTTTTTTTCAAATTTCTCAGAGAGACGATATACTCGATTAAATACTTCCGTCTGATAATACAAGATGAAAAAGTATGCTAAAATAATTTTTTTCTGAAATTACCGCAATAAATTACATTTCTAATACCAGCATATTTCTATTTTCTATATTTGTACTAACCTAATTTGAAGAAATATTACTGTAGCAGATACTCTATGCTTTGAAGCTTCGTATTACAATGTTTTTCTTGTTTTTTGCACCTTTTATATTCTGCATATGCTACTAACATTAAGTTTTGACGTTAAACCAGCAGTTAAGTAAGTTTTAATTAAGCTATTGAAAATGATATTTTCCTCTTCAATCAAATATAAAAATTCAATCGTCAAATTTCCATTTTAGTTTACTTTATGAATTTCCCCTTACCCTCAGATCATTCATTTGAGCGGCTGTCGTGCCTTTCCATATTCGGAAATATTGAACTTTTTTTCCCATTTGAAAATTATTATGAAAATGTCCTATGATTTTGCTAAATCAAGGACTGCATAGAATCTCTCTAAGCTAAAATTCCAAATTGTTTAACGCATACAGGTAATTATATCTTGTTTGCATAGTTTATTTTTGAAAATTTAGAAAAAGTGTCTACAATATAATTTCTAGTTCAGATTATTTATAACTTGAGTTCCTAAAAGAAAAGCTAGCTACAACACATGTTTCAAATAAATAATGCTAATGAAATGTCTCCTTAAGAAAATAATTATTCAAGTATATTGAGAAAATAATTACAATTGGTGAATAAATTAAGCGTATGACTCCAAGAGGTATTTATTGTGTACACAATAACAGAGAATGTTGTGTTTTAATCTTGAAAGCCCTCCTGAACAACCTAAACCAAACAATTTCCTTCCCAAAGGGAATCTCTATTAAATGATATACAAAATAGTCGAGTTATTTAAATTCAGTGTTCATATCTATGAAAATGGAATTAATGAACTAAATAATATAATAGTTGATTGATGCTCGTAGTTGGAAATATCTCCTTTTATTTTAAAATTGGTATGGAAAGCTTTGCTTTCAGAGTCACGACATATAAAATTATAGATCGGAATTGGAATTTAATAGAATAACAAATTCACATTTTAAAATAGCCAATTAAAAGTTAACTCGATAACATTTGACTTTTAATGTCGAAGAAGCACAATATCTCAACTGGTTAAATTTGAGCCATTTCAGTAAGGAAACATCAACATTATTTGTGGCTTAAGTGGCATTGACTATTTAAAGGGGTTGAATTAATTTCATAAACAGTTAAAAATTAGCATATTGCTTATTTTTAAATTACAACAATATTGTGTAGTAATTTTTGTATATCGTCACTAGTTTCCGTGACTAACTTCAAGCCAATTCATGAATTAATTGTAATTAGTTTATTTATCAATATATTGATTTATAATTAGTTATTATTGTGCTTCAAGGGTTTTCGTAAACTCAATTTTTCCTCTGTTCTAGTAATTTTGTTTGGCATGACTATTTATGGAGTCTACTCAATACTGTGACATTGATGTCGCAATATATTGGAAAATGATTCGATTCTACAATAATTATACATTTTTATCTAAAAGAGGTATTCTAAATAGGTTGTACAGAAAAATATATTTCATTGAACTAATTATGAGAGATTATTGATAAACATGTTAAAAGGAATAAATGAAAATGCCAAAGTTAGAATAATTATTTGCTGAGATCTGAAGCACGAGGGGTATCAATTATCTTCAAATTAATGGTTTTTATATAAAATCACTGGTAATAACGATACAACAAGAAAATAGTTCAGCTTAATGTTTTTACAGTAGTTTCACATCAATATTTATTACTGATCTAAGATATTTGGATGTACCAAATGAGTATCCTAAACTTAACTAAAATATTGATCATTTCTAGTTCCCATAGTAATATTATATTTAAAAATGTTAATAATTTATTACTTACAACCAACATTTTTGTTATACGTATAGGATATAAATGAAAAACGTTGCTAATTATTTTATATGTATATGTCGGCTTGAATTATTGCGTGATATTCAAGAATTACTACATAAAAGGATGAACTATAATTTTTCAGACACGCCAAAGTTTAAAAGTACCGGAAGATATATTAGCCTTGTAAACCTGTTTCCAATATGTATTTTTTTTGACTTGGAATATAACTAAAGCAATTTTTCTTCAATCTTTAACTTAACTTTCAACTTTCTTACAATCCTGATAATATTTAATGATATACTGCTTTAGATACCTTGCACTGACACGTACTGAAGAATGACTTGATAATAATATTTTTTAGTTCTTGTTTAATTTTATAAGAAGAAATTTGGAATCTTGTTGGAAGATTTTTGAAAGAAACATATTAGCATCTCATAAATATTATAAAATCTTAAATTTCTATTAAAGTGAAAAAAACGAGTACTTAATAGTAGTCGACAACTGTACTGTTATATGTTGATGTATCTTTTTTGTTGTGGTTCTTTATATGCTTGATTACATATATGTGGTAATGCATTTTTGGATATTTCATAGTGTTAGGAGGAGAACGTGACAATAATGACAGATAGGGTGGTTATGGTGCGGCTCAGTTAGTAAGTATCATAAAGAAACAAATGGGTTAATCTATCTATATATCTTGTTAATATAGCATGATCAGTACCACTCTGTAATAATAGTTGCACCACATTAGTACTAGGTTATTTATTAGTAATGAAGTATCCGCAATGGAGGAATATTAGATTGTTGTCACAGGGGTAGAAAGCAAGGAACTCCAATTTGGGGAGTGATGGATTGAGCAGACATTGTTCTAAGTGTGATGCTTGGTCTGCTCTATTTATATTACATAGTAGTGCAATTGGAATTGAGTATGAACACTTCTGAAGATATTGGATTATCTTCATTTTATATATCAATGAAATTAAGTTCATTGAGTTGTTTAATATTCTTCATTAGTAATGCGGTGTGAGTATCATTGTAGATTGGTACTGATTATGCTATCTGAACAGATTATACTCGGAAGGATATATAATATGTAGAGAGGATTGTTCGAGAGGAGATGTTGGAATAAGGATTGTGAGAGTCATGTGATATGGGAGATGGTATTCGGGATATTTTATGTTTAGTATGAGTGGAGAGGTATTTGGAGAGGAAGAAAGAGATGAGAAGGGAAGGATGGATAGAAGACGTGTATTATGAAGAGAGTTGTGTCTATGGGGGAATATGATATAGTGGAGCATATTGGAGGGATGTCAGAGTATAATATAGTGGGGAATTGTGAATAAATGAATGAAGAGGGGATGGAGGGTGTGATAGAGAGGGTCATGTTGGGGGTAATGAAGAATAGATGGGAGGAGAGATAGGAAGGTGAGTGAGTGGTGGAGGGGGGATGGTGGGAATGGTGGGAATGGTAGGGTGGGAGTGCAGTGGTAAGTAGTGGATATATATTGGCAGAAGGATGGA